>QVNV01006841.1:0-42391 GCA_014825455.1 Pseudomyrmex pallidus | reverse complement strand
TTTTTTTTTTTTTTTTGTCGCGAAACACGCTGATCGTTAAGTGCGTATATATGCATCGCGCAACAGATAAGCCTTTTTAACACTCGACAGGACTCGCGTAGTGCGCCGTAATATAGGTATATATACTGTGTATACGCACACGATGATTCGCAACGGCGTTATTGAGTGGAAGACCGATAACGGGCACCGAGAAGCCACCGTCGAAATGTACAGCATCGCGCGCTGCAACGACGAAATGCATCGCGATAACAACGTAATCTAGAATGCGGACATAGCGTCGTCGGGGATGTTATTGGCGCGCTCGACGTTGCGAGAGGAGCAACGTACCGTGGAACGAAGACAAACGGATGAATTTTCTCGACGATGTATTTCTCGCCGGTGATCGCTGCAGTTTTATTCAAGCTGCTTCTCGGACTGCGCCGTGGCAATTTTGCGCGCATTGCAGCTGCATTTTCTTGGGAATCATGGAGAGTTTGTATGATCAAGAATCCAATTTCTCGCGCTCGCTTCGTATCATCGTCGTGCAAAAACGACGCATATGAATTCGAAATACTGTTATATCTGAACATAAAATAGTTTTGAATAAGAATAATTTATTTTTGTTTGATAATACGATATTGTGTAAAAAAAAAACTGTATATCTACAATTGTGTGCAAAACACAAATTGTATTGTTCCTATTTAAAAAGTCAAACGCGTCAAAAACCTCCAAGAGAACGCGCATTTATACTTGAATCTTACAAGTTTTGTAACGTGCAAGAAAAATATCAGTGTTATTTTTATGTATATATGCATAGATGACGTGATAGCCGAAGTGTTAACGCGCCTCGCACATATGCTCTCCTATTATTTATACAATGATCACGATGATGTCGACGATGTGAGACGACGCTTTCATGTGTGCCAAGTCAGTCCATCTCTCGTATTAAAGTTCACGTGTTGGCAGTCGTATCGCGCTTATCTGGTCTATCTGCTAGTTTACGCAAATCCCAAGTCGCATTCCTTTCATCGGTAACAAATGAGTCGTCCACACAACGCCTGTGTTCGCCCGTTGGCATCGGCTAAACGGAGACAGCGCGCAAATCGATGCACGCGCACATTGATTTATTAATACGATACAGCGCGCGCCGTACGGTAACGTCATACTCGCGCTCTCGCGGCGGTATATACGATACACAAGCGGCTGTGTACACGATAATAGATGCAAAACTAGAAATAGATCCTTCGCTTAATTTTAATTTAATGCTTCTTCAAGCTGCTCTTGGCAATAATTACGTCGGGAGACTGAATTTCGTTACAACAGAAATTCTAAAATTAATTGAAGAATAAGATCGCGTTATTTATTGATACATTCCCGGAATGTACACGTTTCTTCAATTTCTTTTTAAATAAAATTGAAGAGTGACACTACATTTTCTTTCTTCGACTTTAAGCTTTGTGTGTGTCGCGTTTGCAATAGCTCGTAACTCGACGCAAAGTTGATGAAAATTTGACCGCGGTGATAAAGGCTGTAGACAGGCAACGACGGGAGGTTGGGGATAAGAAGCTCGAGTTGCTCGGAAGCTGCATTACCAAATAAAGGGTTAAGTAGTTGTGGCGTCTGGGTGCGCGTCAACACACAGCGCGAAGCAGCAGCAGCAGCAGCATAGGAAGACTCTCGGTTCGCACGGGCTGTATCGGCTTGCGGCCGGGCCCATTAGCGTGACGCGATGCATCGTCTACATAAATATCCAGCGACGCTGCGGCCGATGCCACCGGTTGCCACTTTGCGGCAAACGCGAGCGAGCGAGGCAGGCGAGCGACAAACGTGAGCAAACACAAACGCCGGGCGCAAGCGCACTGACATAACGTTATATCACTCTCGAGGCTTTATACATACAGTACATACTGTATTGAGAGAAAGAGAGAGAGAGAGGTCCCCACTACCCCCGTGAGCGCGGCTCCATGTGGCGCCTGAGCAACGTCGGTGGGGGTAGAGCTCTCCTCTTTTCCGTGGGACACCCTCGACGTCGGCAACGACGACAGCAGCGATGTCAAACTCAGTCGCGAGTCGAATATCGTGTCGCTCGTGCGTGTGCGCTGGTGCAACGTGTGTCGCCGCGACACATCGTATATCGTTATCGCACGCGATACGATAAAGACAAAGAGCCGCGCGTTATCTCTCGCGAGAGCCGAGGGCACGTCAGGTTCGTCTCTCACCGTGATTCTCATTTCCCCCTTTTTACCTCGTCGTCGTCCGTCGTCGTCGTCGTCGTCGTCGTCGTCGTCGTCGTCGTCGTCGTCGCCTCGTGTCGTGTCTTGCAATCGAGCCAAAATGGAAGAGAGAGTAAGTCGGGTGAATAAATCGCGCGTTGCTTTGTTGCGTTCGAGTCGATAATGTTTTTTTTTTTTTCCGATTATATCTCCGATTTTCTCGCGCGTTACGTTTTTCGCGGTATTTTGCGATACCGGCGAAAGTATTCGCGTCGCAATAGTATTCGAGAATCCCGTGGCGTTCCGATATATTGGGGATCCCGACCGCGAGCCGTGACGGCGGATCCCAGCTAAATGCTCGCGTCCTTTTCCAACCGGGATATCGAAGATTCCCGGTGTATGTGCGTGAGCCAAAATCGATAATTTGTGTGAGGTAGACACACACATGAAACGTTCCGCGGCAGACGCGACGCGAGGCGAGAACGAGGCGACGCGACGCCACGAGTCGCGACACTGTTGAGGGATCGCGACCTGTACGTATACGTTTTTAACTCTTGAATTTTTAACAAGATCCAATTCTGATATTGGAAATAATTCTGATATTGAGATATAGTAGGACATCGAGGAGGATTTGTTTATGCTCCTTTTTATACTTGTATATTTTCTTGGAACGTAAAAACATCGTATCTTCTTTTTCGCGGTTTCCAATTTAATTGATTATATATAATGCATTAAATCGTGTGTGTGCCATGATTGTGTTAATCGAATTTGAACAGCATTAATAGCTAATTGCGTTAATTAACTTTGTGGAAATTATTCCACTATATTTGCGATAATAAATTTATACGCCGCGCGAATTACATGTACAAAATTGGATTAGAAATCTGACAATTAAACGTCTGACAGCTAATCGGAATGTTGATCAATACACGCACGCACGCACACACACGTATATATGTACATATATCTATATATATATACGTATATACGTATCGATACATTGCCACGAAATTGCTATCATTTTATTGCGCGTTGCATCATGCACGAGCATGACTAAATATAAATTAATTTCTTGATCAGACGCTTCTCGCGCCGTGTGAAGTCATTAAATTATTTTTTCTTGGTTTTTTTACATGTGCGTTAAACGGCATGTAAAATCCAAATATATAACACGGTCATCATTAATGTAGTTTCGCGCCGATTGAATAAAACCGCGACGCGGAAAAGTTGGTACACGCGAGTAACGAGAAGGGTAAAAGGACGTGTGATTTCCCAGGAATGCGCACGGCGATCGCGAATATCTGGTCCGCATAACTGAGGATCACTGAGGGGAAGCATGCGGCATGTAGAGCGCATACAAAGAGATTGCAACCTCGATGCAACCCCAATTGTGCTGATGCATCCCGACGCTCCGTGAGTCGCCGATCGCGTTGAACTAACATCGCATCTTCATGTGGGTATATCAAGCACATAACACGTATAATACGCGCGCCACATACAAAGGTGTATAGATTTTCGAAAACGAATTTTTTTCCATCTTGCAGCGCGCAAATTTTTTGCGCGATATTCGCTGTCTCGCATTTCGCAAAAAAAAACCGAAATGTATTCGACGCGAAATAAATATGCATATCAATTTGAATGTAAAAGAAATAGCAGTTTTACTTTGGGAAGAGAGCAGAGAGAGAGATATACATTTTCGCGAAACGGAACACATTTCGTACGGAGAGAAGCAAGAATTTTTTGAAAAGAATTTTTTTCTCCTGAAAAAAAAGCTCATATGGAAATATTGACCGTGTTGACTTTACTTTGAAAGGTTGAGTGTCGGTCTCCGAGCGCGGGAGATCTTTATTGGAGCGGACGTGTCTTATTGGATCGGTATTGCGCGTGTATTACGTACACAGACCGACGGAATCGCGCAAGATACATGAGGACGAGATGATAGTTATTTCGAATCCGATCGGTGGTGCTTTGCCCGCCGAACCGGCGAAACAGACTGGACCAGATGTTGTCTAAATCCGTATCCATCCGCCGACATAGACTTTCTCTCCTACTCTCTTCCCTCTTCTTCTTCGTTTCTCTTGATACTACTATGCACTGCCATTTTCTTATCCCTACCGCGCTGTCATTGTTAAAACTAACATCCGAAGAGATTTTCACTTTTCTGTCCGAACTGTCTAAACACGTACGTATCGACTAAAACTTTTCACTCTCCCGCTACTCGCGGCGCAGTTCGAACAACTTTTTGAAACGTACAAGTTTTTCGTTATATCGGTATCTTATTTTAAATTACTTGCTTGCAATTGAGTGCGAGATACAAGTTTTGATGCGATTGTTTGAATATGCGCGACATTCAAAGAAATAATATATTGTGACGAGTTTTGGCGGATTTATCGCGGCTCCGCCTCGCTCGCAATATTCGCGGTATAGTTGCGTTTACGGCGACGACGAACAGAGCGTATATTTCTGGCGGAATGTCAAGTGGGATAAGAAGAAGCATTTCTTAAAGTGGTAGAGAAATGTTCGAGTCGTCTCGAAATCGACTTTGTGTTTGTGTGTGTGTATATATATATATATGTGTGAGAGAAAGAAAGAGAGACGATTAACTTCTTTATATGCATCGTTAAATTCCTTGTCTTTCATGAAGAACAAATGTACGTACGCGAACTCGCAATTAAAATCGTCACGTTTGTACGTTCGCATCATTACTTTACCACGAGGGTTTTCACGAGACGTCAGAGCTTCGTTCTTCATTTTGGCATTACGAGCGAGACGAGGGTTGTTGGCTCAGGTAGCTTGATGAGGATTAAGGGTTTTTTTCCTCGCGTTTACCGAATTATTATTCGAGGAATATTCTTGACGTTTTGCGTATTTAAGTAATGTAGAAAGTGAGAAAGTCATCATTCATATGTTTTATTTTATTATGTATTTTTTTTTACATACGCGGTCTTTTGTGTGTTAGCACACATCAAATTGTGTTGGTCTTTTGTGTTTCGCACACACATTTAATTTTCATCGCGAGAGAGACGAAAATCTTGCAAAGTCGCAAAAAGAAAAAAAAACCGGAGAAACTCAGCGCAATTTTGTTTCCTAGATATATTTATACTTGCGGCGCAAGGCCGGCGACCCGCAGGTCGACTCTTATACTGCGAGATATACTATAGTATACCGAGCCGAGAGGTGATTTGTCGCTGATTTCACCATTATCGGCATTATCCCGTATGTCATAAAACCGAATCGAATGTCCAAGTTTATGGTTTGTCGCGCGGAACGACAAATCACTCCAGACATTGTTGATAGGCAAAACGATTACGTTTAAATCCGGTAATAAATTATTCGCGTGTGACGTACCGGTAAAAACTGCGTTAACTCTTTCACATGTCGCTCTTTCGCGTGCGTTTGATTAAATTTGTTTGCCTTACGGTTGTCGTACGTGTGAAAAACATTAAGAAAAAGAACCAAGACGAGCAATATACAAATTGTTTGTTTTATGTATTTATAAGTTTATATATTTTACATATATATAAAACACTAGTGACAACGACAGCGAAAGTTCTTAAAGTAAACTGCTAAACATTTAAAGAACTTGTTTATAAATGATGTTTCTCTCAACTCAACATCAGACAACAAATTATATGAAAGTTAAAACCAAAGACGCTTATTAAGAAATCGACGTTTAACTTTATATTGTTTTAATAAAAGAGAAGTACACGGTTTTAACTTTTCAATATATCGACCATAATATTAATAAAATCATTCTGTAACATCACGTGGAGTATTTCAAAAACCGATCTCTTAAAATAAAAACTGAGAGTTCACGAATTTTCGTATCTTGTCAATCAAAATCGCGTCCAGCCAATCGAAATTCTATGTTTCACTATTGATCTGATTTTTGTGCTAATTCTAGTTTTCTTCTTTTTCGTTTGATCAACGTAAATATCATCACAATAGCGCATTCAATTTGACATCTAAAAAACTCAATTTATTATAATTTTGTTTTTCTATAAATTTAAGTATAAATTGTAACCTATTGAAAATTATTGGAAAGAATCTAATAAATACTTGACAGCTCCGCGATTAATAACTTACAATATTTATTAGATTATAAAAGATACGCATTATTGTTATGCTTTTTGCTAAACGCGCGCGCGACACGATGGTTAGTTTCTTGCAATTTCCAATGACGAGCGCGATGGAAGTTGCAGTCGGTTCGAGGACAACAAAAGCTGAACGCGAGAAAGAGAGCGAGTGTCCTCGCGCTCTTGCAGGTGGATGTTCGAGTGAAAAAAATGGAGTGAGTGAGAAAGAAAAAAAAAGGGAGAGAGCGAGAGCGATACAGTCTTCGACTGCGTAGCTTTCTCATTATCGCGATTGTTCCGCAATGGATACCGACAATGGCCTGCACAACGACGATTTTTGTCGTCTCGGCTCTCGAAAGAGGAACAAGCTTCCTCGCCTCTTTCCGTCTCATTTGCACAACGTCCTCTCCTTTCCTCTCTTCTCCCCCGGTCACATCTTTCTGTCGAGAGACTGAACGTAACTGAAACGAGGTTACGAAGTGTCAATATTACATCATCGATTTTCATCTTCTTGTTTCCTTCCTCGAGGCAAAGTTTCGTCTCGTTTTGAGCAAGAATTCGATGAGGTCTATCAAGTTAGCAATAGCTCAACAAGAAAACGCGTTCTTCTGTCTCGTCTTCGCGTGAATTAATTTGATAATTGTCGACGACAGAATCGATTGATTTTGTTTTTTTAAAGTTTGTCGAAAAAGTAAGAGCGAGCGCATATCGAAGCGCTTGGCGCGCATTCAACAGCGGGGCTGGGGATTCGGAGCTCGGCTCGGCATTTGTGTCCATATTTTCTTTCCCGAGAAATCCGTTTCTTGCAAGAAACCGTAGATAGCTTTACGATGCTTATTCGTAATAAATCCGCTCGAATTTCTTCATGCCGATGAAACGAGAAGCGAACCTATTCATAAACGGAGAACTCGATCCCCGGGCATGTGAGAATATACAACCGAGTCCGGAAAGCAATTCTCTTGATAGAGAAGATATGCGCGCGCGCGCGCGATCGATAGAGATCGGTGTCGTGGAGCGACGGTCGTTCAATAATTATTATCTGCGCTTAGCTTGAAAGCTGTTTGATGCATGACACGAGTTATATCGAGATGAGAAATTCATGGCGACGCGATGTTGCTTTTTCCAAGTTAAGTTTTCATTTATTACCGCCATGTAAACCGAAGTGTTGTAACATTTCGCAAGTTTTCACTTTAGCGAAGATCTTTCGTGCAATCATTTTGAGCTTCGTATCTCATTTTATGTTTTTTTTCTCCGGAAGAAACACAAGGCGCTTAATGTTTATCAAGATTACATTAAAGGGTACTAATTAACTCAAAGTTCCGCGAGACGATCAAGGGGATAAGAAAAAGTCTCTCTCGATCCTCCGAATTGTCAAGATCGTTCATGGAAAGATTCAGTTTCCCACTTTGGAAACGTCGCGTCAATTACTAACGAGGCAGGAAATCACGTTGACAGTCCTCGGACGGAGTTTACTTTTTCTCTCCTCGTCATTTATTTAAGCACTCGTTAAACCATCTTAATCGCTCGTCTTTAATAGACTTTGGTTCAGAGACCACCGGATTAAAGATTCGCCGCTGTTCTGCCCTTCCGATCTTCTTCTTCTCGTCGCGCGCCGCGTCCGCTTCTCATTACGACAACGTCGCAAAGACGACAGGTGGAGGAACACGACTAGCCAAGAAAGCTAACCCAATTTGCGGAGATAAAACGGTAGACGAAAGTGCCTGCACCCGGAAAATCCATTAAAGTTTTCCCGGCTTTGCAAAAATTTTGCAAAAATTAAGCGCGCATTAAATATACGCAATTTTCAATTCGTCTGTTCCCCGGATACTAATTTATTATTATTATTAATTATAATGTGTGTATGTTTAATACACAATACATATAACTCGTTCTATATAAAATCGCATATTGGACGCTCTAAGATTTTGTAACGTTAGCTTATTTTTTCAAGCTAGTTTTAAACGCTATTATTATTATTATTAAATTAATACGCTTCTTTGATTTTAATTTGAAAAAACTGAAAACCTATGTCGGCCAAGAAGTGTTGTACAGAAATAAATAAATTTATTTGGAAACCGAAGCAAAAGAAGGGGAAAGGCGAGAGAGCGTGTCTCTTAACTGCGAACGATGTTTAATCGGGGCCGCGGCTGTACATGGACCATGACCAACGAGAAACCGTGCCCATTCTGGTTCGCCCACGTGACGACGACGTCGACGATTCTGGCACAGTATCCCGAACGCGTCAAACGGTTTGTCGTAGACTTTTGCGATGCCGATGATGGATCGCCGCTGCGGTAGTTCCGCAGTGGCACTCCATTCGCTTCAAACACAACGCAGAAGATTAAATCCAAATATATACTCGTCAATTTAAATCGCAATGAACGATATCCGCGAACATCGATCTCCTTCGCCCGATGGACAGGCAAAATTTAAGACAGGAGCGCACACATTTGAACGTCCGCGCATTACAATTGCGCGGATGAAAATTGTTCATAAAATCGAATTACAACAAATTCCGGAAACGAAGATGCGCGGGAAATAAAATCAATTTTTTTTTCACTCAGTAACGTATCGCAATCGTTTCTCTAAAAGAAACGAAAGACTTTTGCAACGCCAGTAAATTGTGAAGCGGTTCTCATGAATCGTTATTTGCACTCGCGAAACGTGCGCGGAATTTTTCTACAGGCATACGATTGAGTGTGTGTGTATGCACACACTCGAATTTTGTTTATAACTTTAACATTTGCACACATTAATGCGTCCTGCCAATTTTATTTCCGAGCTCGCGTATATTATTTATATATTATTTTTATTGTCATCATCTCTACGTGAGAGACAATAAATCGCAAATAAATTATTGTCGGAATTGTATTCCAAACTTCCAAATATCCGACTGCAAACAGACTTATGGGGTTTTATCGCTCGCCGCCGTGTTCTTATATACCGGTCGTTATCCGTATCGTATCGAAAAGTTGCCGAAGAGGCGAGACACGCGAGATTACGAGAGCGCGCGTCGTCGGTGTCCTGGCACCGATTCGATCGCATTCGTTCGCTTTATTGCCGGCGCGGATACACACTGCATAAAACGCTCTCGCGTCGCAAATGGCGAAGGGGATTTACGACTTCCTAGTCAGACCATAGATAGAGAAAGTAGACGGTGCGCTGTGCCGCGCGCCGAGTTTCGCGCCGTCTTCCGTTTATAGTCAGGCGCGGCTGCAAACGGGCGGCGTATCGCGCATTTCCGCGGACATCGATCACATGAAACGGGCGGCGAACGCGCGGTATGTATGCGCTATTTTCGAACGCGGATAATACGTCCACGCATTGATCCGACGCGTTCGCGAGAATCGAATTATATTCGCAGTCTGTTATCGTCGAAGAAACATATTCTTGGTGCGAATCGCGAACAAAAGTATATATTCTATTCGTGGAATGCGCGTTTGCGCTCTATCGACGCCCGACAATTCAATCGGTACTGTATAAACGCGATTGAATTTGACGGATTCTTCGGAGTGGATATATGCGTGAAGATATATATTTTTTTTTTTATTCTACATACGTGGTGGAGCGCGGTCGCATTAATTAAGGCACTTTGATTCCGTCAATGTTGATTAGATCGTTCTTGCGTTTCTCGCGCGCGTCCCATTCAGAAAACCCTTCGTTTGTCAGTTGGGAGAGAGTTCGTCGTGTTTGGAACTTGGAACGAATAGCAAGCGACACGCTCATACACGTACAAAGTTGATAAACGCGGATAATCACGCGTACGCGAGATCATCATTGGATCGGGAGAACGACGGATTCTCGTGCGCTAGATTGCGCAGTACCTACATAATGAATATTCGTCACGACATATCGCGCTCTCCGCAAGAGTCACCGCAGCGAAAATATAAAATACGTTTGTGTACGTTCGTATACAAAGTTCTTCGTGGCAGATTTCTCGTGTGTGTTATTACTCCCGCAATTTGCCGGGAAATTCAGTTCCTCTCTCTCTTTTTCTCTCTCTCTCTGGTTTTCGTCTTGAAGGAAAAAGTCCAGTAAAATTTGCATGAACGATTACACCACACTTTCCACCTTCTCTGTTGTCAATTATCTTCGAAATGTTGAAAATATTTCATAATGACAATAATGGCGCCGATGCAGCTCGCTCCGTCAGCATTTTGCAGAGAGATAATAGCGTTGTCTCTCGGTCGCGCGCTGTCATTCGCGGGAAGCGGCGGAATCGTGCCCCCTTATCACGGCCGTGCGAGCGCACAAACAATGGCGGCGGACAATGGCAGCGCTCGATCGACTACAATGGATTTTGTCGTATTCTCTAATCCGCGTCGGATTGCGCGCGTCGTCCGCCTTGACGATGCGCGTCTCTCTCTCTCTCTCTTTCTCTTTCTCTATCGGATATTTTCGCTAATTAGCGAAAACTCGTCTTCTCGTCCTCTTCGACATGTTGAATGGTCGTCGCGTCGAGTGCACCGGAAATTCAAATCCAGCGAATTTGTGCGAGCGCACTTTTTTATCTAATTGCGAGAAAGAAGTTCAAACTTCAAGTTTTCTCGAGTAAAGTTCGTCAAATATCTTAGCTGTATTTTAAATTACAGTAGATAACGTGCTTTACATTTATTTGCTCTTTAATGTAGTTTAGTGAATATCTCTCTTATACGTCTCACCTTCTGTTAAATACGCGAAGAGACGACGTATATATATATGTTTGCACAACCGATTCATTAATCGAGAGGTTAACCCTTGCTTCTCGGAAATCACGAGAAACCTCAACGAGATTTCCGCGCGGCAGGGATGATCCCCTCGTTATTATACGAAGCGGTGGAGACGGTCAAATAATTCTCCCCATTGCAACATCGGGATTACGACGTATCGAGAAATGTTCTGTGTTTGTCTTGCTATTGTTAACAAATCTCGGAAACACGGTGATCGCACCGGAACTTCCGGATGTCTATCTACACATTGTAACGAGCGACCTCCTTGCGTCGTGGGTATTATAGATTGAAAACCAAGTGCAAAGAGAGCGAACGCGAGAAAGGAAACGAAAGGAAAAAGAAAGAGAAGGAATAAAAGAGCACGGGGGAGTGAGAATCCATTAACGAGTGCCGTTTTCATACCTCCTCTATGCCACTCTCGTGCAGTCTACCATCTCCGCTCTTCAACCTCCGTTATCTACTCTTAGCCGGTTGTATACATATTTCTTTCTCTCTCTATTCTATCTCATCTTCTTCGTCTTGCTTGAAAGAGCATCTACCAGCACAATAGATCGTTCATTACCGATACCGAAGCCCGAAAAGCGGCAGATATATAGTAATGTGAGAAAAGGGATGAGAGGGTGGCTGAGGTGTGCGACTTTCCGTGTGCGCGTTAAACTCTGTGCATAGTTGTGTCTCCTCGCAAACATGGTTATACTATACGTACGTAGCAATATATGTGAGGCACGAGTGGTGTGCGAAGGAGAGGCGATGATATTTTTTAAGAAAGACGGCCAATGTCGTCGTGTGTGTGTGTCACGCTCTTTGAATCTTCGTATCATCCGAGAAGCGGATCACAATTACGGCAAAATCGCGCGCGATAGCAATTTTAAATTTTAAATCGCTCTCCGCGCGGATAAAATATATATGTATATATCCACCACTTATTTGCTCGTCAGTTTAATCGACACTCACACGTGTACAGTGCACGCGTGTACTCATAATATACGATTATATCATAAACGTGCAATCACTTCTGAATCGGAGAAATTTATTAATATTGAAGTTGAGAGAGAGAGAGAGAGAGAGAGAGAGCAAATTGTGATTATGTAACAAACAAATTAATAAAGAGCCGATAAAAATATCTGTGAAAATATGTGATGATAAACAGACGTCGAATATTTGTTTTCTTTCATTTCAGTAAAACGTGTTGGGGCTGTGAAGAGAGTCTGCAAGTAACGGAACACTAGCCGGGCATTATAGTCGCTGCTATCGATGGCGGCCGCGAGTTTTCCTCCGAATTTCTCGAACGTCGGTGTACTAGAGAATTGGTAAGTGTTTATTACCTATACAATTTTTAAAACCGTTATGAAATCGATATAAAATCGATATTGTCTTTATTAATATATCGGACAAACTGAAATCGTGTTTCACCATTGTCGCGTTCTATGGTTATCGAATATTACTTATGCATCTCTTTAAACGCAGTTTGTAAATATTGAATTTTTATTCTGATAACGCGATAAATGTGATATTTTTTTGTAATCATATACAGTATAATAAGAAATGCAAAATAGGACTTTCACGTAAACAAAAACATTTTTGAAAAATAAGTTTCGTTATTGAATTAATTCTTTTGTCGTTTAAATTCGCTACGTAACATTTAATTAAAAAAAAAAAAAAAAAGAACGAACTCATTGTGTTACTGATATATCGAACTGTCAACATTTTTCATTTTCTTTTTTTTTTCTTTATATAAAGCTATAAATCATTGCTTAGTTGACAATACCGTTAACGCGACTATCAAAAATTATGATAATTATTTCCAGTGCATGAAAAACTCTCAGCTTTAATTGTAGATTAGCTTATATATGTTAAATTTGCATGTCGGTAATGCGTATATAAAACCTGTATTTTCTGTCTTAAGTTGTTTACGAATATTGTATTATACACAGTGCACGATACACGCTGTAAGAACTTGCGCATCGATAATGAACTTTTCGATGTATATATTGTAATATCTCAGACAGCACATAGAAGAACGTCGTGAAAGATATTTGAAAGATGGCTAAAATAATTTAAACGTTTTTTTGAGACATCTCTTAAGATATCTTTTGGATTTTTGTGCTGACTGGATATAATTTTCAAATTTTTCTGCCAGTTTTTAAGTCACTTTGTTTTCTATCTTTAGTTTTAATATTTTGAACATTTTCTCTCTTTCTCTCTCTCTCACTAAACGTCGTGAGAAAATCACAAAGTGTCCGCGCCAAATGAGTCCTATTACACTGATAATTCATAATATCCGAGGAGCCGTTTCCGGAAAGTTGCCAAGAACGCTGATAGACGTAATCAATCATCGTTCATTGTAACTTAAATCTTTGTCATTAAACACATCTCTGATTAAGCTTGGGAATTGAAATTTTTTGCCTTTCGCAAAGCGGTAGCCCATTATATCTACTTGTTTAAATCACGACATAAAATTCCGTTGCTTTCTTCGCGCGCAACCTTGACTTAATTCCTCTTGTTGAAAGTTTCCTCGTTAATTTCCCTTTAATCCTCGTTAGGGGCGAGCATTTTGTGCACGTTACGTTGCGAACTCGTTTAGCAGCGTATCCGAGAAGTCCGGGTATGATATTTGAACGTCGTTGTCGGGCACAATAAAGTGGATTTAGACAATGGCGAGCATTGTTGTATGATACGCGCGTTTCGGGATATCTCACACGGAAGGTCAGAGACGCCGCATTATCGTCCGTCGTCGTCGCGAACGGGACGGGGATGGTAGCCCGGCAGCAGCGAGATACACGGGGGATGGAAAGTAGGTTTCTTCTATTTTACGGTTTTGATTAAAGTTCCTTTAGATGAGCAAACACTCGGCGATTCTTCGCGCACGTACCCTACGGACTTGAAATGAGAACTGCGCCACGCACGCCTTTCGCAAAATCCCTTTCTTTTCCCGACCTTTCCGTCATGTCTCTCCCCCCGCGCGTTTCTCTCTCACCATGCGAAAGAGAAGTATAGTCGCGATTAGGTCTTTCTTTCAGCCCGCGCTCTTTGTTCCCGACCTGCGAACCCTGCTCGCGCCGAAGATCGAACAAGGAGAATAGTAATCAGTACACAAGACCTTTATTTAGCGCGCGTACAGAAATTTTCTCAAAATAGCTAGCATAATCTACAATTCTAGATTACTGCGTGACTTCTGATTATTTATAGACGTACATGTGTGTGTGTGTATATGAAAAATATCATGACCTTAATAACCGGCTTCGCGGGTGTGCGATTGAAAATCTCGAAATAGTTGAGAGGCTGCGCGAGTTTACGTAAATTTGTAATACACGGATGTGTGTTATAAACACACCGGGCGAAACGCGACTGCGATATTTATAACGCGCGGGATGTGACAAGCCACATTGTATGCCACTTATCATTCTGCAATTAAATGCCATTGCACATTGATCGCTCGAATGTCGATTAGCGCGGAAAAAGGATTATATCGGGGAAGTAAGTACCGTCGTGTTCGGTGATATAATATCACGCGTTTCTATATCTTTCACGTTAAAAGAATTCAATAATAAATCACCTCGAATATGCGCGCAATCAAAAAATTCTATATGTACAATTACTTATATATTCAAAGCCGGACATTATTAATGAAAGACACGAAATGAAAAACGGGGCAAGGGAGTGGGGAACATATTTTAATTATTCGTATTTTTTGTAGATAAATGTTTGAAAAAAAAAAAATGCATATATCACGTGAAGATACACTTTGAGACTTCGTATTCCCAATATTATTGCGTCATATTTTACAAACGTGTTTCACCCACGATGTATTTCGAGTCGCACGCGCGTTGACGTTATCTCGTTTAAATATCCTTCGGACTTCAGGCATCGGTCTATTTGCGGACGTGTTTTTGCAGCGAGCGCGTTTATTCATGCGTCTGTACATTTGCCATTTCGGCCGCTTCCTCGTTACGAACGTAACAGGATGTTTTAAATGACAAATAACGCTCTGCGTATTTCGTTTTCATTGTGCACGAGAGAAAGAGAGAAGAGACGGAGTAAAGGAGGATAGAGAGAAAGTGGCGTTTGCTAGATAGTGCTCGTATTTTCGGACAGTTCATTGAGGAAGATGACTGCGCACGCTTGACAGCTGTATACGCGTTGACGGTTCCTTTCTGGTTTGCGTCGCCGACTTACAATTAGACAGAAGTGCGAATGCGCGCGTCAGGTGTCGAGGTCGCCCACGCGACGTATATTGGTCGACGAGATAGAGTGGGTGGCGTCTACAATTAGCCCGACGTTAGCGGGCGCGTGTACGTCATAAATTGATATTACGCCAGCGGCATCTCATGTAGGTGATCAAAGAGTTTGGAAGATTTTTACTGACCGACGCGTGCGCAAAATTAATTCACGCCTCGACGGCGGTGCCGACGGAAATGGAGATTGAAATATCTGCTCTGTGGCCGAGTTTTCCAGAAACGATTCGCACACCGGCTCGCAGGGAAAGGTAACAGGGAGATTTCGAAGAAGAGCAGCGTATAATGTATCGCGATCTCGGCCGTTGCCGTCGGCATCGCGCGCCGACCGCTTCCAACTCTCGCAACGAACTTTCTAAACAAGTTTAAATATTTGATGAATTTGTGAAATATTGTATATTATTATTCTCTCTCTCTCTCGGAACGCGTATATATTATAAATCCATTACGAATGTCATATATATCGGTGGAATGCAACAAATACTCGTTTCTATTTTTTTGCCTCATCCGAGATGCTGCTGCTGCTGCAGCACAATACTTCTTCGTTTCGCATTTTTGCTTTTATCTAATGAGAGTTGACAATTCAAGCTCGGGAGTAACTTCTAAATGAGTTTTAATATTTTATGCAGTCTCGTGGAAAATTGCACTGTTATCGTGAAAATGTTCGCTTCTTTTTGATAATTTCATTTTATATCGTATTAATCAGACAAAATAAATGTTTCGTTTTGTTTCGTTTTGTTTTTCGTAACATGATTACTTTTCTATTCTTTATATATTTATGTGTTTTTCTAACAATTGACGTAAGCGCATAGATTACATTTATACGTATATACATAAAGCAGTCGTCCTGGATATTTATTTTCCATCGTACAAAACTTTTATATCGCGAAAATATTCGAATTTTAGATTTTTGCAAGCAGACATTTCGTAAAGCGTTTTACATGACGAAGAATCTGAAAGATTTTAATATCGGATAAAACGCCGCGTCCCATTTTTCGATCGATTTCCATTCAATCGGAACATAAGATCTTCGTCAGAAATTCTATTAGTCCGACGAGATTAACTCGCAATGCATGGCTATGATTTGCACATCGCGGTATTATCTTCAATTTTACACCAGCCGATGCACTCGTTCCGTAATCCCTCAAAAGCATGAAAGCAAATCCCGGAACAAGAAATCCCGGCACCCAAATGGGTTACTCTTTCTTTTTCTCTCTCTTCAACGCGTTGACTCTCCGAAGAAATTAATTTCATTACCGTAAAAATGAATTTTCGCTATTTAATGCGCGCCGCATGTTCGGAGATGAAAAGAATTACAACGTCAAAATCTTTCGCAAAAAACAATCGTGGCTCACTCGTCGTGGCTACTTCTACCAGTAGAACAAAGAAAAAAGAAAGATGCATATGCAGTTTTATGATATTTGTGAAATAATATTACTAAGATTGTGTGCGATTTTGATTCGACAAATTGCGTGGAAATGACTTTTATGGTGTAATCCGTGCGCGAGGGACAATTCTTGAGACCATCTTGGCGGCCCGGAAGGAGGGTGTATCGCCTCTTGTGTCGCACATTCTCAACGTCACCACCGGCGGGGAAACCACAGCGATGGCCCTACATACCACATAGCAGGGTCGTATAAACGAGTTTTCGGAGGAAGTGGCTCGACCCACGAGAGTTTCCGGTGTCGCAGAATTGCCTTGGCCGATGTAACGCCTTTGCCATGGTACGCCACACGGCCGCAATCTGTTGTGCATTATCTTCGCGTCTAAAATCGCTAAACCGATCAACTTCGCTCCACGCGTTTTATTTCTAATCCTCGTCTTATTACATTATTTGGTATCTGCAAGTATTACATGTCTGAAAAATGTTGACACAGCCGAGGTGTAAAAGATTCGGTCAATCCAAACAGAAGAGTCATTTATATTTTGCAAAATAATAAACGTTTCCGTTTAAATTGACTCAATTTATCTTCGGCTGTCAAGATTTTTCAGACACTCCGTATATATGTACCTACACGTAAACATATGAAAGAGCTACAGTCGTGTAGCTCTCTTTGATTCGATGCTAAGTACAAAATCAGATCTTTGAGTATTTTATGTTAACTTTTCTCTGACGTAACGTTCGTACGTTTCTTAATTTTCAAAACTTGTCTCTCAACGAAAAAATTTTGTGCTAACAGAATTACATATAAAAACCTTTGAAACGCGAAAAAGTTATAATTTTTTTTTATTTATTTAAACACTTCAGCTTCGCGAAAAAGTTATATATAATATCCAATGATTTTCGAAAAAACGATAAAGAATTACTTAATATATATACATGTATGTTGCGCATGTTAAAATATATACATGTATAATTTATTTCCTTTTTGGATCTCTCAAATTGATACGATATCAGGCTTGACAAGCAGGACGCAAGTCCGTGCTACCACAAGCTCTTTTGGTAACGATTTTGCGTGGTGATATCGCTGCCAGGATATCAAAAACTGATGCGACCGCGATACGTAATTCCAGAAACGCGAATAATACAGACGTGACGTTCTTGCTCGAAACTTCTTGATGTTATGTAAATATTAAATGTATATACACATATATAGCGAGAAAATTTTCATTTATATATATCGATTTTTTAATATCTTTTAACAAGATAAAATCAAATATTCAGCGCGCAATATTTTCTACGGATCGTCTGTAAATCGCATCTTGCTCTTTTTTTCCTATTATATATATATATATATATACGTATTCCATATGCAAACATATCAATTACACTTTAGAAAGCGTTCCAGAATAAACCGGTCAAGATAACACAACAGGTTCATCGATCAGTTTGGTTTAACGTTTAATCTGTTTTTCAACCTAGTTGGTAATTATTTCTTGATAGTTTCTAAATAATTAGCAGTTTTTAAGATGTTTTCGAAACTTGTTTTGATACTATTCACACAGTTTCAACACGACCGAGCCCAACAATTCGTGTAATCCGTATCACTATGATAGCGAATACGGTCTATATTGCAATCGCTTAAAATGTGTTCCATTAAACGTAAATTGCTTATTTGTTCATGGCACCATGGGTATTTGTTTCTTTCATTGTTTTGCACATCGAGGAAAGTGGAATGTTACGGATAGTTGTTCTCTAAGGGGAAACTCGTCGCGACGTGTACCAGCTGGCACGCCAGGCACAAGGCACGTTGTACTACTTGCGAGCGAGCGTTGTGTAGCCATTTGCTTTTTTTTCTTTTCTACTCGCTATTGAAAATCCATCGTTGCTTTATTTTCGTTGTTAAGAGTTTAAAGTCAGGCAATATAATAAAAATATACACGCGCGCGTCAAGTTGTTGGTAAAAATGTAAAAAAAATGTCGATAACTCGCGCACAAAAATAAAATGATTTAATATGAAGTATTCACTTGCGCATCATTTTTCACACTGTTGCTAAAACGATTTACATAAATTGCGGTTTATATAAATTAATTACAACGACTTCGCGTGTGCGTCGAACTCACGCCAAGTAATTTGGCCTAGTTCTATCATGAAGTGTCACAGATCATTATCACATCCGGCTCCGGAGTAGTTGTCGTTTAAGTTCGAGGAGGTGTGCAAGTAAAATCTAACGTAGCGAGTCAAAAGAGAGAGAGAGAGAGAGAGAGAGAGAGAGAGAGAGAGAGAGAGAGAGAGAGAGAGATCGTCTAAAAAATTTGTTTACAACTTTTGTCACGTTACATATAATGTATTATTGTTTTTCTATTTCAAAACAAAAACGCAAACCGCTCAGAATTTTCCGTCGAGTTCGCCTCTCGCAAGTGCTCTGTTAAAAGTATGACAACGGTAAAATTTAAAAAATAATCGCTCCGCGAGAGATGCGCGAGCCATTTCGTATTATTGCCGCGAGAGAGGCAGAAGCGCATCTTCTTCGTATATTTTTTTCTTCAATACATTGTTGCACTTAACCGCTCCTCTCCCTTCTTTTTTTCACTCTTTAGTAAAAGCTCTTTTACTATGACCAGTTTATGCCCTCGTTTGTCTCTTCTTGCTCTCTTCGGTTATCTCGTTATTGATCACATTTTACAAGCGTCTCAAGACTATTATTTCGCGATCCATATTTTCTCTCTGCATAATTTATCACTAACTTTAGTGCTCTTTACTATTTCGTCAAGTTACAGTTGGGGAAACATTTGCCGATCCGTTAAAAGTGTCACGTTGTTATAGTTTTTGTTTTCTAACCGAATATTAAACTCGTCTGTTGAATCGCGCGTTTCGAAACATTCTCGCGTATTTAAAATTGATAGCATCTTTTCGCGATTCAAGTCAAACGGGAGAGAGATAGGAAAAAAAAAAAAAAACTAAACGCGTATCGATATTCCATACACATTTGTCACGGCATGTGCAAATCGTTACTTATTCGCGATACTTATACGATTCTTATTCGGTTTCCTTATGATACTCGAACCACACCTACCGTCATCGAAGCTTCGTATTTCTCCGTTCCTTCCCTTAGGTATCTCGGGCATCTCGCGAGCTGTGTGTTCTCGAAGGTGGAAAAACGTACGTAGGTAGACGGAAGATGAAAGAGAGCGCCCGTCGTTTACGGACGGTAAGTCGGTCAATTTATGGCACTCGGAAATTTATAGGTTCAATTTCCGCGATATTTAAACGACTCGACGACTAAATCCTCGCCACTACCACCATCCTCCCCATCCGCCCACACCCCAATCCACTCGCGCTCGCTCGTTCTTGCACAAACGCGTACAATAATTTTCGTCGATTTTTATTCTTCCGACATGGCGTGTATCATAAAATCACTTGCCTCTCATTGTTTTGTCGACAATTGTGCGTTCTAATTGTTACACAGGCTGTTTTTGTGCATGTATCGAACGAAATTAATTATCGAATAATCAAGTTTTGTTCCGTTATTAAACGAAACGATACGATTATTCATAAACAGTGAATGTGCAACGCACGAGGTCGCAATTTTACTCGCGATTTCATAAAACCGGAGTATAAAATTTTATTTCCATCGACCGAGAAGTGACCGTATCACGGAAAATACTAAACGTTTTTCGTGTACTACGAGTTAATTTAGCCTCAATTCATCCCGCGGCACGAGCTTCGTGTATATCTTTGGCAATTGTCGCCTTTCGTCGCGCGCGCTGGTCGCGTCGCTAGATATTTATCAAAACATTGCAGAGACTCGTAATGCTCGCGTCCCAGAAACGACCTCGATGGAGTTTTCGCCGGGCGAGAGACTACAATACAGCGCACAATCCTTGCCAAATATATATACGCGTTACTGCTCGCGCGCGCCGAGAGCGACGAATATACGCACGCGAGAGCTGGAATATTAATTCAAGCCTGAGAGAGCGAGAGCGAGCGTCTGATATATTCTGCATATATACACGCGCGACATTAAAACGGTGATTAAGGTGAGTAAATAACTGTAAATATTTTGACTGTGCACACTAATATGAGAGTCAGAGGAAAATATGTCGCGCGAGGATTTTCAAAGTCGGTTTCTTCTTCTCTCTCTCTCTTCTCATTCGAGCAAAATCAATTTAAATATAGTTCGTTAGCTCGACGAGCTGTTATCTCTCGGTAGAAAGAAATGCAGTTATGTAGTGTGACGAGAGAAAGAGAGAGAGGAAAACATAGGAGGGAAGCACTGCTCGCTTCTGTCGGTCGCACTATGCAAATTGAATTTACGTAATAAAATTGCGCGATTCCGTCGTCCCGGTCGGAGCTCAGAACTCGGAATTCGCAACGAGAGGAAAGAGAAAGAGAGAGCGAGAGAGAGAGAATTCTTTACGGAAGCAGCAGACACCCCAACGTTACAACGTCGTCATGGGGGCGGGTGGACCCCGTTTCTCCCCGTTCGGGCACGAACGGCGTGGAAGCGCTACGAGTGCGCGCGTGGAGGTAAACCCCAGGTGTCTGCCTCATCTCGAGTGGAGTCGTGTTACACGGGGCGGCTGCGAGGGGCTGCCGGAGAAGAGCAGTAGCGTTTCCTGCTCTTTGTCTATGGCGATTCGCGCGGAAATCGTTTGCTCTCTCGCAAGCGGTGCTCGCGAGTCCGTTAGTCGATACGGGAGAAACCTCGTCGTTGCAAAGTAAATTTCATTTCTTGTCTAACAAAATCTTTCTCGAGGACGCGAGTGACACAGATATGAAATTACGAGAAGTCGAGCGCTTTCCCCACGGCTGAACACGCACATTCAAAGATTCGCGTGGATAAACGTTTGAAATTTATTATTTGATTTTCTTTTTTACTGTTTTATATACAAACAGTTTTTCAATATGTTATTGTACGTTATTTCGCATAGGGATTATTCACGTTAGATTTGAATTACAATTTTTTATTACAACTGCGCTGACAAAATGTTGCTTTATAACAAGAAGCTAAAACCTGGAAAAACAAGTCGACATTGCACGTCATAATTATGTAAACGCGTCCGGCCGAATGGCGCCGAGACACTTTCTATTTA
This sequence comes from Pseudomyrmex pallidus, assembly GCA_014825455.1. Taxonomy (NCBI): domain Eukaryota; kingdom Metazoa; phylum Arthropoda; class Insecta; order Hymenoptera; family Formicidae; genus Pseudomyrmex; species Pseudomyrmex pallidus. The sequence continues at coordinate 20,701 of QVNV01006841.1, read as the reverse complement.
CAGCCGAAAATAATCACATATACCACTAGTTGCACTAATGCAAAATGGAAAATTTACAACTCGGAATCTTAAATCATAGTTGTCGTATTTCAATTTCAACGGAAACTATCGTGACGAGAAAAAAAAAAAAGTGTCTCGATCATCCCGCTGGCGCCGATTCCGCGCGTACCCAATTCGGTGGCTCATTTACTTCCGGTGTCATCCGATGTGCGCAAAACCGCATGCTTCTCTAATATCCGACCGGTGATTTGGAAACAGGCCAACGAGAGCTGACCTGCTGCCCTCCCCCGTGTGTTGGGTAACGTTTCGTAGCGCATTTCGTGGCGATTCCACGCTATGAGAGACTCTTTCGAGAGGAGAAAGACTACGCGAAAGCGAGAAGACGCGAGACCGGTTACGTGGGAGTGTGTGTGTGCGGACGCGGAAAAACAGGCACTCAACAGACAGATACAACACACCATATGCGCTGCAACGAGACAGGGGCCCGGCTGAGCGCATAAAGCCATTGTTGTTGTCGTGCACACTTTTCGCATTTCGTACACGTTCATACCGCACGCCATCATCCTTTCCCTCCCCCGGTTTACGTCTTTCCGCTCTCAATTATGCAAAATCGTCTCGGCGAACGAAGTTACGTTTTCGGTAAAGCGGCGCTCGAGGATTACGCCGCTCTCCGACTGTTCTTATCTCCCAAAACGTGACGAGAGTGCGAGTGTTTCTTGAGATTATTTGCTCTCGGTCCAACAAAGCTGATTTAGTCATTATTTAATGGGAGAATCGATTGGAGGATCCGCGTTGAGTGGGATTAAGATCGACGGAGTTGATGGGTTCACCTCTTGTAGAACGCATGTTGTAAAACTCTCAAAGGCTTCTGACTTTGTAAACTGTAAATTGATAGAAGTGATGTTTAACGTTTAATGTGTGTGTGAAGGAGAACATGGAAGAGAGGAGCGTACGAGAAACTAATTAAGTGAATTCTTGAATATGATAAAACATGTAATTAAATATTTTACTTTTTTAAAAACTAAGAATTTATAGTTGTTTGTGCAGTTCTTTTGCGCAACACATCTAATCGTGGTTGTGCAACCGATAAACGCGTACAATAACCTTTCGCTTCGTGGTTTTCAAGTCGGTTTCAAAGTCGGTTTCTTCATCGCGGAGGCCCACGTCCCTTTGTGTCTCACGTGCATGTCCAGATTTGCAACAATACCGAGGCGGCAATTTTCTCGAGCAATTTCTCGTGACGATTGTCAACTGCACAAACGTTACTTTCTAAACGGTACGTTCTGTTGCAGCAATTATCAATACATCTTATATATATTTCCGCAATATACATAGTCACTCACAATCAGTTTTCGCTACTGCCATTTGCACACGGTTGTGCCATCATCATTAGCTGTAGAATGAAGCGCAGAGAATTTTGAATAAGTAAAAACAAGTAGTTTTACGATAATTCCGAAACTATTCTATATATATATATACGCGACCTGCTCGTCCTAATTAAACATTCGATATTGCAAAATTGATTATGCTCTATAGGTGCGGCATTGGAGATTTTATCCACTATCAATTTTCTACCGTGTAAAGGGAGAAGGGGCAGGTGTGGTCGTTTCAGTTAATTGAATCCTGCTATTAATTAGCAAATATTATAAAATATATATATACGTACGGTTTTACGCAGAAACATTTCACATTTTTACAAAAAATTGTACATAAATTATGGAAAGAAAGATTAAATAGCATAATTATGTTAAGTATATTTTCTATGGTAATATACATGTATAATATGTGAAATGTGTGCAAGATTGTTCGAGAGTGTTAAGGATAGAATTTGTAGCAAAGGAATGTCGCGAAAACATAAACATTGCAAAGGTGATCTGGCTTATTGTTTTGTTTCGATACCTGTTTTTCTCCTCAGTCAGAGTTCTAATATTATTGTCCGAACAATACGTCGAATTCGCGTATCGCCACAATTCGCCGGACTGAGCACCACTGGGGCGAACTTCTTGGGCGCGTACGGCACGCTATGCGCCAGTCTTTTACCAGAGCGAAGGGCAGAGCAGCGAAACTGCAAACCGACGGTATATCGGCACACATTCTATTCTGTCTGCACGATGCGCATGCATACACACACGCACATGCAAACGGAGATACACAACGCGCACGTAACACACATACGAAACCAATTGGCAATGTAGTACGTGTAGTTGCCGCGCTCGTGTAAGGGTGCGCTGTGGTATACCCTCTCGCGCGTCCCAACCTAACTTACCCCTCTATCACCATCCCCACCCCCGTGCACTATCCCTTGAGCCGGCGTTCCCCTCTGCTCCCCTCAGTTCGCGCCCCACCATCGTCGAGTGTAGACTGTCGGGAGCGCCGTATATACCAGCTGCTAACCGCCGCGTTTTCGAAGTGCGCGAGCCCGTCGCGGAGAGACGCGAGACCGCGCATCGGGAGAAACGCTGTTGTTTCGTTCTCTGCCATTCTCTTCGGCCGGTCGCTCGGGCCGCCGCTAACCTAAAACTCTGCGCGACTCTCGGCGAAAACGGACGCCGCCGGTGTACGCCGGTTCCGTGTTGTGCGTTTACCGGAGTAACGCAAACGCCCTTCTTTGTGCGTCGTCACGCGCACGGCACGTAGCAGTCGCGTCCTTTGTGGTTCTTTGTTTCGCGCGTCCGGGGTCTCTCGCCGATACTACACGGATCGGTGAGAACCGGCTTGTTGATTTTTCACACGTTTTCGTCGTCTTCGCCACCGCCACAACCGTCGCTTCACACGCATCATCACGGACGTTTACCCTGTTTCATTGTGCCGCGACCTTGAACTTGTGTGTCCGTATACCTATTCTCCGGCCGATCGCCCTCTCGCGAGACGACGACTGAGAGGGTGGGAGAACGAGGGAGAAAAGGAGAGAGAAGAGACGCGGAAACGTCAGAATCATCCTGGAAAAGTGAACGAAGATGTTTCCTTACACTACCTTTTCGGCAGTAGGGTAAGCCTTCTTCTCTCTTTAATCCGCGTGCGTTCGGACATCCTGGACACTAGCAAGGTAAAGTGATTGGTGCCAATTATTCCGACGATGTTCTCTCACATTGCGTTTTTGCAACGCGTGCCGTGCGTTTCCCGATATCTCCGAAGCACGATGTGAATAACGACAATCGCGTGTCGACGACGATACGTACGTATTTCTCTACGCGAAAAAAAAAAAAAAAAAAACGACCGGTAACAACGGTGCCCAGGTAGCCCGGACGTGTTTTCTTCTTCAAGCGATCACACTTGCGAATTTCTGCCAATCGAGCGGCTCCGAAAAGTGCTGATAGTGTCGCGCGTATATAGTAATCGGACTTTACAATTGAATGCGTTGCTTTCCGCGAGAATTTATATTTTTCGGGAACGAGTTTGTCGACAATTTTCTTTTTCCCTTTGTTTTGCATCGTCTGCAAAAACATACGCATGCCGGGAGCGAGTTTCTGTTTTGTTCGGAAACAATGGCCACTCCCCGCCGGCTGTCTCGAGAACGACGACCGGTGGTGTGAGTCAGATGACAGGTAAATGTTCAGCTTGATAAATAATTTTTCGACGGACGTCTCGCGAGTTTCGTAAAAAAGCAACGTTTCGTCGCGCGATATTCTCGTTAGAGAGATTTCCGCGAAACACAAGAGAGAGAGAGAGAGAGACAGACCTGCGCTTTCCTCGAAAGTCTCGACCTTCCGTCGGTTTGTTTTTCTTGCGCTGTCACACTCACGGATCGGAGCTGCTGCGATCGTCGCTTTGTGTGTATCCGTTGAGCCCGTATTTCGCGCTAGCCGTATTTCCTTCGAGAGGTATGTGTCAGACGTGTCGTAAATACGTTTCGTTATTGAACACGCGGCGCTTTCTCTCCGCGCGAACTTTCTTGTTACTATTTAACGTCACGTCATATTTAAAGTAAACGATAACTATTGCGAATAACGTTTCGATCTGCATAGTCGAACACAGCGCTTTATATTTTTACTCTTTACAGTTTAGTAATATAAAAATACGTTTTCTCTCTTGAAAAATAATCATCTGATATTTTTTTTTTTTTTTTTTTTTTTTTTTCTTCTATTTCGCCAATATATTTGGTTTGTTTTTTTCGCTTTTCACTGTTTATCTTATTGCGAGAAAAGTACACGTGGCCTAGCGGCTCATTTTCTCGACAATGCTTCATCGGCAAGCCGCCTTTTGTGGACGACTTGTAATTGAATCAATTCACAGACAACGGAATCAAGTCGTCATGTTGATCTCTATGTAAAAAAAGAAAGAAAAGAGTTGGGCAGCGATGATTACAGCTCTCTCTCTCTCTCTCTATCTTTCTCTTTCGTTTCTTTTCGCTAAAAGCTTTCTTCGTTGTCTTGGCAACGCGATATAGCGGCAGTGAAAGGAAGTAGGAGAACACGAGACGACGAGCTGTCACGATCACGTTGGGTTAGGCAAAGTTAGGTTGGTAACCTCCTTCCTTCCTCCTCTTCTATCTTTCTCTTATCTTTCGTGAGATCGAGTTGTCATGGCTACGTCAAAACAAGACGCACGGCGTGAAATGTTTAGGAATTCTTGAAAATCCTGAACGATAATTTTACGAAAAGATAGAGACTTAAATACCTCCGAAAATCACGTTAGAAAACCTGAGAAACTGAAAGTTGTTTCTACTTGCGAGAAGAATCAATTTTTTAAGAGAGTTTCGTTTAAATTGCTCGTCGTTGCTTTAAATACATAACTTTATTTTCGAGAACAATCAATTAATCGAGTTAGCTTTTCTTTTTTTTGATAAATTTTTGACATTTAATGTTCAACAACTTGATTTTTTTGAATATTGGTGTTATAACCTTCAGTTTGACTTTAGAAACCTTTAGTTAGAAACCTGAAGAATGATTTTAAAAGCCTCAAACAATAATCAGAAATATTCCAGCGCGCGCGATTAAGTCGGATAATTCTAAGAATCTTTGTTTCTACGTAAAACACATCTCGTTACCGTAAATAATATATACCTGGCCAACACTTCAGCTCATGAAACAAAAAATGAACATGTAAATCTAGAAAAAAATTACTTTTCACGTACATGCAATTTTTATAAATGTTAAAAATATAAAACATATAAAATATACTTCGAGAGATAGACCAAAAATACATGTTTTATATTCTAGATGGTGTAGAATATTTCTTTTAAATAATTGAATAATATTTGTTTTACATATGGATAGGTGTTTGACTATATAATAAAATCAGTGATACTAGCAATTTTTTCGATGTAGTATCGTAAAATGGATATATTTTTGCATTTTATAGCTTTATATCACGTGTCCGAGTTTCTCGCAACATGGTTTACACAGATATGTATATTTTTATCATTGTGCGATTGTGGGGCGAAATTTTCGCCGTTTTCATGTCATCGCACACAAAAGACGTCTCTCGTCTCATTGACTTTTGTGCGACGACATCCGAGGAGTCTTTCGACACGCGATATCGTCTATTCTTGATATCTCGTTCAAAAAAAAAAAAAAAAAAAAAAAAAAAGAAATATAAAAAACAGTGCGGGAAATCGATCTTGTCGGTTTCCAATGACACAGGCCTCAGTGGATGTGCATCATTGTCGGGCTTCTCTTTCCGCAATTTTTTTCCAGCCGCATCTTTTTTATTTTCTCTTACCGCTCTCTTGTGCACACTTCCGTAACTTCCTATTTTCTTCGCGTTGATTAGATTTTTTTTTTTTATGTCTCTCTCTTTTGTCTCTTTGCGATATTTTTGCGTAGGTTAAAAATAATGGGGTTTTTACGTAAATGAGATAAATCAAAAATGAAAATATTAAAGTACACGAATATATCGAATTCGCTGCGTCCGCGTTATATTATTTCTGTGAAATTAAACGAATTGAAATTGTAAACTGTAATAACCACTGGCTGAATATTAATCCTAAATGTATATGACAGTTGTAAATGCTTCCACAACTGATACGCGCATGAGAGATTACTGTACCGCATAAAGGACGCTAAACTATAATCGACACACGAGATTCAGTCGCTTAATCGCTGTTACTGTGGTGCACGAAAACTTCTAATAAACAACGTAGAAAGTGCGATTGTGTATAAAAACCGTATAATTTATCATATATATTCAACATTTTATCATATATGTAAAGATTTTTGCAAAGTACACATTATCGTCATTTATTCGGCACATTAGTCCCGAGAAATAAGTTAAAAGAAACTTATTAAAGCGCCTGGAAATAATAAAGAGACAGGAAAATTGTAAGTGTGAGAAGCGATAAAAATCTTCCCGCGGAGTATAGTCTCTAAATTTGAATTTTACAAGATTAAACTATCGTATAATTGGAAGATAAAGTTAGTAAAGTTACACACGTAAGCGGTAATAACAAGGCTGCGTAAACCGTTTCAGCTTATATCTTGAAACATGACAAAAATGCAAGAAAGTCGTTTTAACACTTTGCTGGAATCGGCAATTAGAAACAAAAAGAAGATCGATATATATCGATATGCGATATTATGATGTTTGCACAGACAAATTTTATTCCTGCTCAAAACGCTACTTAGTAGTACCACGTACTATTGTGTGAGTCAACGCTCGCGTTATTTTTTTCTCTTCCATAGAACAACGTTCCTCGGGGACAGTGAAACTCACATTGTGATCGATTAACAGATTCGATCGAGAGATTTATCGTTATTTAGCGGAACGCCTTTAGTTTTTCTGTCTCGTCACTTCTAGTCGACTGGCGTCGGCAATTTCTCGCGCGAGAGGCGGAAATTTCACTTGAACGCGGACTCGGGTTTAAAATCGACTTATCGAATCAAGTCTGCCGGCAAACACCCGGGGAACCGGCATAGTCCGAATAGTTATTTGATCGAATCCGTTTTATCGATCATATAAAGCTGTCATAGCGACGACGTTGCCTACTTGCGTAATGCCACTTGGAAACGTGACTCGATGGGGTACACCTTTGCCGAGCATCGAGTTACTCGGTGCTGCTTTGGCGTAGCCTAGCTAGCTGCACACACTACGTGCCACAATCTTGTACTCGCAGCAGCTTCTCGTGCGATCGATATTATGCAATCACGTGACAAATGCTGTTTCGTACTGCAAAATTTCCTGTCGTTTCTGCCTTCTTGTTCAATTTTGCCATGTTTCATCGTTTTCATCTCTTTTTCCGCTTCAAAAACTCACGCGATTAAATTGTATTCTCGGTCAACAGGAAAAAACATAATAATCCACTATATATTCTTTATTAATCCACTATGCGTTTGATTATAAAAAAATACGAAATTGTTTTTTTTTTTTTTTTCAACATTAAAACGTAAGTTTTATTACTAATCTGACTACTTTTTTACTTCAAAGTTTTGATATTGATCGAAAGTGTTGCGTTGTCGATAAAGATTCAGCGGAACATTTTTGTGTAACATTTATTTTTCTTTCTTCGTCGCTTTCTCTTTGAATCGTGATCTCAAAATCACCAACGACAACGGCGTCTTTGAGCTGGCTGTAAGCGAGCTCCATTTTTGATTTGTAACAACGAACACACACACACATATCCAAATATATATATATGTATATATATATATATATAGAGAGAGAGAGAGAGAGAGAGAGAGACGCGCAAGAATTGCAGTTGGTATTCTTCGAGAAAAGCCGGGACTACATCCGTTGAAAGCCAGTTTTTAGGCCGCGACTTCTTTCGCTTCTTTTTTTTTCCCCGCGGCTTTGACGCGATGCATTTGTCCTGTTTGTAAAATGTGTGCCATTTTAACGAGCGAATTGGGTGAAGAGAAGCATCCTCTCCCTCCTTCCTCCTCCTCCTCCTATAGCACGGTTTCGGACCGATATCGTTTCGCGTACATGACGAATGATTTATGAGCCGACGCGTTTTTCGCGCGTCCACTTGTGAGAGATTAGTTCGCGGAGCGATGCGTATACCGGCGGTTTAAAAGCGACACGTGCATATATACACACACACACACACATTCGCACGTGTAAACGCGCTTCGTGTTACATTCTGCTATATTTCGTTACACTTCGCCTGTCGCCGTTTGAGATCGCTTCTCACGCTCAAAAGCGCACCGATATGTATTTCGTATCGACAAATATTAAATCGCGCAAACTTCGAAAACTGGCGCGAACTTCTGTGTCTTTAAAGCCACTCAAGTATTCTGTTATAGTCGTTATTTAATTATTAGGCCAGAAAAGAAAATATACGCTTTTTGAACTTTTTGACATTTACAAAAAAAAAAAGGTAAATATCTATTTTTCCTCTACTGACGTCATGATTTCGTTATAGCTGTAATAAGAGCCCTAAATGTTAACATTTGATTCTATTAAAATCATATTGTTTGTAATCCGCGCGCGCAAGCATACATACACACATTGCCTAATGTTAAACAATTGATTAAATTTGTAAACATATTGCTCGTTCCATTGCCGATTCAGCAAATGCCGAGATGCAAATTTTAATTAATTAGCAACAGAGAACACTGTGTGTGTGACGTAAAAGTGTATAAGTGAGTAATTTATCAGTCACACATTTTTAATGGCAAGAGCTTAACGTATTTAATTTCCAAAACTTTTGAATTTAAGTAATTTATTGTCGCTTTATATCACGTTGCACTTCCTGCATTTAAAATAAAATAGATTTCGGAAAGAGAGAGAGAGAGAGAGAGAAATATACAAGAAGCGTGCAGAGAAAATAACTTGGAGAAAAACAGATATACTTTCTCGAATCGAATTAATTTGAAAGTTTACAGTCGAGATAGCGAGAACGTAGTATGTCAATAAGATTCGTTGCAATGAACGCATTGTTTCTCTCTCTCTCTCTCTCTCTCTCTCTCTCTCTCTCTCAATTGCATCTGGCTTCTCATTGAGCATTGAGATGCCATAGTCCTCGCGAACGAGACGCCAAGGTCGAGCATTCCTTCACCTCGCTCGATTTCTGCTTCTTTATTTACTTCCTTTCTCGTCGGCTTCTCTCTCTCTCTCTTTTTTCTCTCTCTTTCCATACTCCTTTTTATTTCTTTCTCTTCGTCTCTCTATTCTCCATGCGACTGTCCTTGCTTCGGCGATTCCTCGTTTATTCAGTATCTCTTCGTCCGCGCTCCCTGCCTCCCGTTTCTCCCGACCTCGCCGTTTCTTCGGAACTGATACCTGGAACAATGAGATTGCGCCTCGTTTCTCCAACACGAACGACGACTATTCAGAAGTTTCTTTGCCGCGGGTGGTTTCTCGGTTCCGACGATCTCGATTTGGTAGCAGCCAGCAAGCCTTCGGGAGTTTGTAAGCGCTAGAAGAAGTATCTCTTATCCCGTAATCCATAAACGTTGCAGTAGAATATTCGTCTAATTGCGTTTTGTCAATTATATTCTCCGTAATTAACGGCTAATCCGATTTCTCGTTGATATAACTCTCTGTCAATTATGGTAAATTATGCATTTCGATACGGATTAAGTTCGCGCGAATACACTGCAAAATGACCGTCCGAATTTGTACTTAACGTATAGATCGATCATATCGTTATTTATGCACCGTGTTTAATAATATCTCGTTGTTCTTCTTCGTTCCGCGTTTGTCACAGTTTGCGGTGGGAACGAGCGATTTTTAAAGCTTGAAATCTCGATTTGACATTTCGTGAAAAATCAAAATGCTCGAAAATAAACTTTTACTCTATTTGTGGAAATTGGAGTATCTCGCTTGATTTATTCTTTGTATATTACAAGCGCGATATAAAAATCACACGAGGTTGGTGAATATTAATGCGAGTTATATTGATCGCACCGGTCACACCGACTGTGAAATGCGGGCAACAATGCGACAGAAAGTTTGTTAACAACCGTGTGTAGGCCGGTACATTTAACGCAATAACATAGATGATTACACAACATTATTACATACGACGCCATGATTCTCGCCGTTGAAAGCTCGAGGCTTATATAGAATTTCGCAGATCGGGTCCCGCTGGAATTTCGAACAGCCGACGTGCCCGCGGTCTCAGGGGCCAAAATCTCTGCCAGGTGTGCGGTAACAGCTGCTCTCTCACCGCGTTGGGAATACGTGCAAAACTTCTTTCCATGCGCGCGCCAGGATACGAGATGCATTTTATTTAAAGATGACGAATACGAAATAGATTTATTTATCGCCGTACCGAGGCGCGTTTCGCACATTCTCTCTTTCTCTTTCCCTTCTCCCCCCCTCTCTCTTTTTCTCTTTCTCTCTTCTAAGCCTTTCTTTCCGAGAGAATAATTACACGTAATTACGATGCAACGCGAGTCATTTGTACTTGCGTAAATTATGAATTATTAAAAAATATAATGGTATGTAATAAAGAACACTCTCTTGTATGACTGTTTAATATACGTTTAAATTAAAAAATTTAACGAACTAATATGAAATATAAAGGAAACCGAATATAAAAATGTGTAAAAAAAAATCAACAGATGTTTTGAATATATAAAACACATTGAAAAATTTATTATGAGAATGTTGAAAAAACACATTTTTACAAGAGACAGAAATATATCTCGCAAATATTTCTGAAATATAACGCGACGTTTGTCGATCTCTGACACCGAGCAGGAACTACGTGTATTTACCTCCTTCGTTTACCAGCTGGCACTGGTCTCTTCCGGTGCAGGAACGTACGGGTCTGCTCCGGAAAGTGCCTAATCGTGTCTGCCAGACGATACCGTTGACGACTTTGAAGGAAATCGCTGAAAATCGAGTCGATTGCGCGCGCTTTCCGTCACGGTGGAAACAGGAATGTACATTTCCATATCCTGCGTATAAACTGGCATCGATCGACGATATTGAGCGATAGTTAACTGAATAATTAAGCCGGATTGCTCGGTGTCTCTAAAGCAAAGCTAGTTAGCGGAAAATTGTTCGATATAGCATAACACGATATGTTACGGGATACTCTTTTCCGAGTATATATTACCGTATCATTTTCTGCGCGAAATGTAATTTGCGCAATACGCAAATGCAATCGCGCAATTCTGCTTCTTTACAGAAACGGCACTGGAAAGCTGTGGAAAAACCTGCACAGCTAAATCGGTTTTTTCACTTACTTTCTCACTTTTTTTTTGTTTTTAGAAGAATTTCTTGTTTCCTTTTTTGCCGAAACGAATTTCATCAAAAATTATTTTCAAAAGACGCTTTCCACTGTTCTTTCTCGAGAGAGATGTGATTTTATTATAAAATAATGTCATTAGTAAATAATTTTATGAATTTTAAACAAACGAAACTTTATGCGGTGAAACTGAAGGAAATTGAAAATCAAATTGCCGATACATCGTAACTGAACCGAATAAATAAAAATCTTCATTCCGCTGAAACTCGCGACGCAATCTGAAAGAAAAAGCGACGCGACGAGTTCCGTGGAAATGCATTCCGAGCAGAGTGCGTCGCGCCGCATCTGCCGAAGGCCGTGCTGTACACAGCAATAAGCAGACAGGCCAGGCCGGTCACAGGCGGCCGGTCTGCCGGTTGGCAATCCCTAGAGAGGATCGTTGTACGTTGTTGAATGGGCTCTTTGTGTGTCGGTCGGCAACGATGATGATGATGATGATGATGCGAACGGCGTCGACATCGGCTGCGCTTTCCTCTAGCTTTCTAGCTTGTACGTCGCGTACAAGGAGAGAACCTCGCGCTAAACCAAGGAAAAGAGCATACATACTGTTGAAAATCGATGCCCAACCACGCGATCGCGATAATATGAACGATATGATACGATCCTGGCGATGTTTGTCTAATTCGCGACACGGTCTCTCGCGGTATTACTGCGTAACGATCAACAGCTGTCGCGTGTCGCCGACCCCATATTAAGGGTGTATACGAAGGGAGAGCAGAGGGAGAATTGCAACTGGATCTGCACGAACCACTGCCACCTGGCCTGATACACAGACCACGTGGCAGTTGTTGGTGTGAAGTTGGCTTGTCATTTTCAAAAAACGAAAGTTCCAAAACAAGTTCTATTTGCACACGCAGTTCTTAGCAGTTTCCGCTAAGTGCTATTAACAGTTCCGGCGATTCAACCACAAAATTTCTAGATAAAAAATGAGTTGCTAACTTTGCTCGACACAACACTTTCGGGAACCATCTGCTTCAATGATGAAATTATAGTTCTCAAAGAGTTAGTTTCGAACACTTCAAACACTTTTTTCTTTGCAGGCTGCGTTGCCTACAAATACTTAACTTTTAATATATTCTACATAGCAATTCTTTTGACTAAGAGATAAAACGCAGATTATTATTATTTTTTTTTTAACAGTAATTAAGCAAAGTAGAAATGAGATTTATTAAACAGTAATTTTTGAAACATGAAAGGCAGCAAATTGCAGAGCTTTTCGACAAGTTATTATCTTTCAAAGAGAATCGGGCACAAAAATTGGCCGGAGAGAGAACATTCATTAAAACATAATGGTGTAATAATGAAACGAGATGTTGCGAATGTGTGAATCTAGCCGCTGAATAAACGGACATAAAGTAAACTCTTTTTTGCTTTACGCATATGTATATACATACATATATAACAAATATATGTCAGTTTTAAACACTAGTATAAATATTATGACCATTGTGTGCGGTATTATTCACACAGTTATCCACGAAGCAACATTTTATCCGATTAAACTCGAACGGTCGCTAAAATCCATAGTGGAAGTGGTATGCAGTATTTTTGCATCGTGTCTTCCGTGAGGGATTGAACAAAGAGGAAGAGAGAGGGAGGAGCGACTGGTAGGAACGGATCGATTCATAAACAAACCAGGCGGTAGTCAAAGAGACGAGATTCACGTGGTACCACGTTCGATTGACGTCTCTCTTCTGGAAGTAATATTCGATGTTTGCGCAGAGAATAAACACAACAGTAATTAATGGATCTAATTTTATTTTATTGAGTTGAAGATTTTAACAAATCCAATCATTATTGTCAGATACACGTGAACACACACGATGTGTGTACAAAATCAAACTTATGATTTCAAGTTTAGAAACACGCTTGATTTCTTTGCACAGTCTTTCTTGATCGTGATTAAAGACGGTCGGCGAGCTCAGTAGTTTCGTTGCCGTCGGCGTCCAGCATTGGTTCGTGCCTCATTAGTCGGTAGCGATTGTCCAGATTAATGGCTGGCTCTTTTTTCGCAAATTCCAACAGCTAGAGAACGGACAGAGGTTTTAGAAATAAAAATTGCGCAAGGGAGAAATTTTCACACGCTTTGTAGTTTATTAACGTCGCGATAATTATCCGTTTATCGTCCAACAGGATGTACATATTTTCTAACAACACGATCATAATATTTAATTAATACTCTGCAGAGAGAGATAAAGATAGATGTGTAACAATATTGATGAACAGAAAAAAAAGAGCAATTAAATTTGTATTTTATTCTCCGCTTCGGATAATAAAAACTTCGGAGATCGGATTCGAAATCTTCGTTCTTTAAATACTCGTTTACTAATTCCTTCGCCATCGATCATGATATATTTTTATGTGTTCGTTCTATTAATAATTCTCTTATTTCTAAAATATGTCAAATTTCTCGGGAGAAATTTTCTCTAAAATTTTTTCGTCTTAAAACGTGTGACGCGAAACTCCTTAATGAATAACGGAAAAGAGCAGCGAGAGAGGATGGGGCGGAGGTGGTTGGTGCATTATCATCCAAAAGTCGACGTGACTGTCATGCAAGTGCCGCTACCGAAAATCCCGGCGACGTCGCTCGCAATAAGCCGCTTACCCTGTGTACTTTCCCCCCAAACCCCTTACTCTTTCTCTCTCTTGCAAACCGAGCGTCTACTGCGCCTGCAACCTATAAACTTTCCTCGTTGCTGCGGCTGTCAATATTAAATCCCAACCGCGTCTCGTGTGCCAGCGGGCGACAATAGTTACGAGGGTCATTACGAGGAGACCTCGGCGACATTAATCGTCCCGGTATAGTTCTCGCGAACGAGTAAAATCGCGATTTTTCTCTCTCTCTTCTATCTCTGTCTTTCTCTTTCTCGACAACTGAATCGCGATAACTATCGCGTATGTACCGATAATCGGATGATGAGATAGTTCAAGCGAAGCATTGTCGGGAACAGTGACAACACTTTTTTTCTCTCTATTATTTTTCATCTCCCGAATAAAATTGTGTCGTCTCGCTTACACCGAAGGATTTATCTCGCGATCGTGTCGACAAGTCTCGGACTCCCGAAGCCATTGACGTCACATCGATAAGAGATTTTTCGGGTTCGAAAAGCGACGTTGGCTGCGTGACGTTTTTCGTATTCGCTCGAGTTCTTTTGTGCACGCGAGGGGAATGGCGCGCGCAATGGAAGGACTCGGGATAGGACAAAAAGCACAAAAGCTTCCTCGTGCCGGAGCAATGGCCGCCGACTGCGCGTCAGCCTCCCTAAACGGGATTCGTTGTAGCCTCTCTCGTTCAAGTTTTCGCGAGAGGGCTTGTCGTTATTATTGTCGAAATAATGACAGTCGAGGGTTTCTGTGTCGCGTACGAACGTAAAAGAAAGAGAGATAGAAAGAGAAAAAGGAAGCCTGTTTTTCTCTCGTCGATTCGGAAATTAATTCCGCGAGGTTCACTCCGATTCTTGCCGATAGCGCCAAATGAAGAGGAACGAAGCAATCGAAAGCGTTACCGCCCTACTTTTGCCACGAAAACAGTTGAAATTTTTGCCGTGTGGGCGAAAGCGTGACGACAATCGTTTTACGAAATCTATCGGAAACAATCGTTGCTCGGGCGGCAATGAGATTGGCAACGATGTGGAGATTTGCGTAAAACGTGTTCGTCCGGTGAAAGGCCGCGCGCGTCTCTTTCGCGAGGCATTTTTTTTTGCAAGTTTTTAAATGAGAAAGGCGGCGAGAGAGAAAGAAAAGCACGAGAGGCACGCGCCGCGCGTAACGTCAAATATGGATTTAATGCGGCACGGTGGAAATCAAATTATCTCATTAGAAGCCACAAAGGAGACACTAGCGCTCGGAAACCTTTGTGAAACCTTTGCCAGTAAAGTCGAATGTTCGACCCTAATACACACCCGGGTCTTCTTCGATCGCCGCGACTTTTTCTACGGTTTCCACCCCCCTCCCCCGCGCGGAAGAGTAATGCGATCGTCTGAAAATATTTTTCCTCCATAATCCAATCGGCTCTCTGAAGGGACGTTTCCAAAACGTCTAACAAATAAAACAATATTTTATCTTCGTCTCTCTCTTTCTTTCTCTCTCGCTTTAAAAAGGAAGCAAAACGCAAAATGATTAACGGAGTAACATCAACGAAACGTTTTTGTAAAAATCAGCATACGTTTCAGAGCGGCTTTTAATTGATCCCCGTTGATTGCACAATCCATTTCGCCTTTGCACTTAATCTGTTTTCTCGTCTAATTAAAGTCTTGGAAACTCACGCGCATAATGTTCGAAAATCGTGCGCGACTCCGTTTTGTTTTTCTCTATTGTGACTTATTCCCATAAATTTTCGTTAAAGTTAAATTGAAATTTAATCAGTCGACTGTCTGCAGATTGCAATTCTATATTTGAAGAGAGACAGAAAACCGGTCGGATCCGCGATTAGAGTCGCGTTGATTAATATTTATGAGAATTGGCGGTTCGTGCGTTCACCCGATTCTCCAAAGTATACAGCGAGATTCTTTCACTCTCTGTTTGATCAAAAAAACAATAAAACAATATCGTCCGCTAAATCTACACTCGTTTTATAATTGATCGCATACAAAGCGCATACATTGGCAGTGCGACGACGTTGGCCGTCTCGCTTCCTCCCTCCTTCTCCCTCCTATTTGTTCATCCGACAAAAGCCGCACACTTGGGCGAAACGTTGCTCGTATGTGTGTCCCACATCGGCTGATCAGATTTCGATAGAGACTTTGCACTAAATATCTAATATCCTTCTCTTCCGTCGAAGCCAAGATAACGGGACTTTACAGTGTACTCTATAACTCGGTGCTCGTGCGCGTCCCAGCTGCGGGTCGCTTATACTCTCGCCAATAAGTTCTTGTCGCTCTATAATACTCGCGCGACGTACTAAAAAACTTGACACGCTGACACGGGTGTGTTGCCGGGTACCGTGCACTCGGCAACTTTTAATCCCCCGGGAAAACGCGGAGCTCGCGCACTATTTGCGAGTAATAATTCAAATATTACTCCTGGCGCGTGAGGTTAGCGAAGCGATCGAGGAAGTTCGAATTGGGGAGAAAGAGGGGGGGAGAGGGGTGTTTCATTTAATAACTAACGAAGATAAGCTATGTACATATTCTCTTCGCGCTGCATACCATCAATTACACGAAAGTTTAACCCGCGCCGGATTCGCCGGAGCACAGAGCTATACATTGCATTTTGCATATATACTATACGCGCTGTCTACGCGTATTGATCTTCAGGGGGATGATTTTTAAGACGAGTTTCGCGCCAAGTGCCACAGATGGCATCACCTTACCGGGGTTGTTAAGGGTTGAAGCAAATTGTCGAAATCATTGTCTATTGATCTTTCTTTAATTTAAGAAAGTTTATATCGTCCGCGATATATAAATGTGTTGCGAATAAATAATTTTCAATCACAAATTGGTACGTTATTGCGAAGTTTGTTTTACAAGTCTCTTGTTTCAAACTAGTAGCTGTGCGCGATTTATAATCGCGTGTAAATTTAGATCTTGTTTAAAAGGATTTATGTACAAAAGGCGCGCGATAATTGAGACAATAATTTTGCAATATTTTGTCGGAGTTGAAAATATGTTGTTGTAGGTTAAAAAAAAAAAAAAGAAAAAGAAAAAACAACCGAGAGACGTTTATCTCGCGCAAAATTCTCGGAGGCGCGAGTTGCAAGTTGTAGCAACTTCGTATTAACTTCCTACTTACATTCCATAATTATTAATAGAGGACAGACATAAATAACAGAAGTTCGCGCGGATGTGTACAACGCAAAACTTGTGCGAGAGCTCACTTTGCGGAAAAGGTGTTTTTATTATCTCCCCGTGCAAGCGGCGATATTACCAAGTTTCGAGAAAGGGTCCTTAGTTGTACGTCGCGCGATAAAAATATGAGAAACGGAGATAAAAATACGATGCGCTTGCTCTCAGATTTTTGCGTCACGAACAAACGCGAAAGTAATCTCCGCGCGTTTACTGACAACCGGAACGTGAGATACATGATGTGTACGTACATCTCCCAGATGTTATTCTCACCGAGATCGTAACGATTTTACAATTCTCGGAAAAAGAGCTGTTGTACAATATTACGGATGTTTCGTTCTGCTCGCGGTTGCAACGAGAGTATCATCTCGCTCGGAGTGACGCCATCAAGAATGGGTGGGGAGTTGGAAAAGGGGAAGAATTTCCCGAACGACATACTTATCCCGATCGCGAACGTTGACGATTATGTCGCGTACACGCCGTCGAGGTTATTGACCAGGAAGTCGGCTTCGTCAGAGAGGGGTTGGGTAGTTGGAAAGGCGGCGTCGCGGGCGACGCGGCGGTAGTTCGAATCGGGAGAGGAGGAGAGGGAGACAGCCACTGAGTTCGCCCACTGTTCTCTCAGAAGGGGTAGGAGTATTACAGATCTGCAATACACAGTCGCTGTTCCCTTTTGCATGACGATTCGTTCACAGCTCTGTGTATTGTGCGTCTAAGTGTGTGTGTGTGTGTGTGTGTGTACGTCTGTGTGTGCATCTGCCTTCTCCTTAGAAGGTGGCACGCCTTTGGTGGGGAATGGAAACGTTTTGTTGCCGAGGGGAAGAGAGGGTGAAGCGGTTGCCGGAGGGTGGTCGAGCGGTGGCGGTTCGGAATCAGACAGATCCGCAGGTGGTTCTCAATCCCGACCTCGTGTACGTCACGTTTGAAATCGTGAAGATCAAACGACGCGAGAGAGAGAGAGAGAAAGGATTGCTATGGGGGTAAAGCGGGATATGAATCTTCTCTGCGAATTTGAATGTGCGCTTTTATTTCATGCATCAACCGTTCTCGGAAGGAATTAGGAGTCACGGCATTCGTGTAACTTGATGTCTATGTGATCTGTGACACGTCACTCTCGTTTATGTATATGTTAATGACGCACGGAGTTTATAATATCACGTTGAATATCTCGGCGAATATCCGCCCGCGGTAGTTATAAATGTTGAATTACATGTGCCATTTAATTATATTTGGTTCATTTTATTAAATTGAATATTTCATTGAATCACGATAGCTTACAAATTAGCGGTAACGAGATTTCGAATTAATAACACGTGCCAAAAAGGAGAGAATGAGAACAATATAACTTATTAGTTATCTCAATTAAATGTATTTACGAAAAAAATTATCTTTTCGTAATTTCGAAACGGTACATAGTCTGTCAACATCTACAAATGCATTTATTTCGCGTAGCATTCTGCTTTAATTGTTTTGAAATTATTAAAAAATTCTACTGTGTGTAAATCATTTTTTATCTCAGTGTTAAGCCAAATAAAACAGCTCTTTGTATAAAACAATTGAAGCGGCATTGTTACGTCGTTCGCACGGTTTACGAGATCAGCCAAGATATAACTGGAAAATGGCCGTTCGCCGTTGAGTGTGCATAGAATTTTATCACCTGGAAATTTACAGATAAGGCGATTTAACGTTCAATAAAAGAGGTTTAGTGTGGGTATTTGCTTAAGACTTCATCTCGTCGTGCTTTTATGTAATTTTTATAACGGCTTCACTGTGTACGTGCTGCTGGCTTTTTTTTTTTTATTTTTTGTTTTAATTAAATAAGTTCCTCTGAAATCCATAAATTGTCACCGAAGAAAATCTTAATAATTTCGGCAGAAGTAAAAAATCTCAATGAGTAAAATTTCTTAAGAAGAGTTTGTCTCATCAACCTTGTCTCCGAAACAGAATCGAAGACAAAAACGGAGTTCAGCTCTTACGATTTTGGAATTATCCCAATAGGAGCGATCATTTTCGCGGAATCGAGACGTTTGCGGAGAGATGTGACGTTTCGCGTTAGTTAATCGGGAAAGCTCTTTAATGTTTGACGGACACTGCCGCCGGGAGGTCAGGAGGACCGTTCGGTGGAGGATTAGCCAAGTCATGAGCTGGAATTTCCTCGATCCTGGAGGAGTATCGACCCGCCACCCGGGGTTCGCCCGCCGGTGGTGCGGTCTTGCACAACCCCTTCCCGCGCAACACTCTCGGCCACGCCAGCGGGAATAACTGGCCGGCGTAGGCAGCGCGAGCGTGGGTTCGCCGCGCTCCACGTGCATTGTTCGCCTCCGCGCTTACCTTTGGCGGTGCCTGCACCGACGACACAGCCTCGAAGTCCGGGGAAAATTCCCCGGATGACCCCGATTTTCCCACCAACGGGAGAAACACCGCGTAGGACGTGTTTTCTGGCCGATTGTGGGCGAGATTTTTGGCGCAATTTGATCGTGACCCGTCGTTGTCGACGCCGCGCAATTTTATTACGCGATATCGAATCCGTCGGCTTCTCTGTGTCACACATACACACACACACACGTTGCACATGTGTACGCAACGGCTTGCAACATTGAAAATAGTTTGGCAGTATATGGTCTCGAACATATATATTTTTGATCTTTTGTATTAATCTAACGCAATTCTTCCGCACACTCATGAGTACTCTTTCTCTTTACATACTTTACTATTTGAATTTTTATTAAGGATTTTTTAACATATGCATTATTTTAACGTTGTTTCTAATCGGATAATAGATGTTTTGATAGAGTAGTAGATTGAACTAGGTGACAATTTTTATCGCACACAATTTTGAACGCACCTCTGTACATATACACACACACACACACACACATACACACAGATGTATATTGAGTTGAACGATTGCCAGAAGAAGACAAGAAGACGGGGTTCTCGAAATAGGGTCATTAGTATAGTAATTTTGTGACGAATACTCTCCTTCTTGTGTAGAACCGCTGATTAGTTTGCAATGCGTGCTGAGGTCGTAAATGTTTAGTTACGATTTGTTAGCTTTGTCTGACGAGATAGCCGACTTAACGGAAAGTAGCAAGAGTTTGTGTGACTGTCAAAGCGATGGAGACACGATGACGACGAAGTCAATCACCATGGTCGATCGCTGTTGTAGAATAATCGCTTGTAGCTGGAAACTGTTTTACTTTGATCTGCGAGTCTTCCTGGTAATCTAGTATTATTGGCGAAACTCACACATACACATACATGTACACATCTATATGTCTAGTAGTGCGGCGAAATATATAGAGAACAATATATCGCTTGCATTTGAGCCTATTGTTTTCGCGTTTAACTGTTAAATACGCGCCGTATATTGTGTAGTTGATTAGTATAATCAATGTGTTTATTAATCGTTCACTTAGTAAAGCGCCGCCACTTTATCAGCATCTCGCTTTTCTCTTTCTATATATGTATATATATATATATTTATATATACATATATGTATATATATTTATACATACATAGAGCCACACTCTTTTCGACGGTCGCTGCATTATTATAATGTTCACTTCCGCGCGGCTTTTAGATCGACCATTTCTATCGCGACAGACTCTTATAGAGTTTTTTGTATTCAAGTGATTTTACATAAACGTCGAACTTGGCCGTAAAAAGAGCTCTTAACAAACTCGTCGCATTCATCGATTGTTTTTCCGAGAACTTTCTACACAGCGCTCGTCTCGACGAAAAGAGCAAAGGCGGCGGCAGCTACTACTACTACTACTA
>QVNV01006840.1:0-18919 GCA_014825455.1 Pseudomyrmex pallidus | reverse complement strand
CTTTCTATCGCGAGATAAAGGATCTTTTTGCCTTTCTCGCACGCCTTCGTCGTCGAACGAACTGCGATTTACAATGATACTCCACATCTCCTTGTAAGAATTCTTACTCGATCGATACTCGAATCTTGCCAACTTGTGCTTGCAACCGCTGATGTCCGACATGAGTTTCTCTTCAGGTTTTTCGATGGAATAACAATCACTCGTTGTCAGTGTTAGAAATTGTTGGACCTTCGTTTCTGTCTTATTAGCAAGACCAGGAGAAAGTGAAAAATTGGCAAAAAGATCGAGTTTTATCTGATTGTCGTAAATGTCCGGTGCAGAATGCGTTTTTGGCACTTTAATTTTCACATCTGATATTTCTGTCTCACGCAACGTTTTAATTGATTTGAGAGAAGATTCCACTTTCGGTTTTGATTTGGAACAGTGTTGCGTAGAAATAATAGTCACACTTTGTCTCAGCTTGTGTCTTCTTATCTTTTTCATTGTTTCTTCGCGACGATCTCGCGGTGTGCGCGATGAAACGCATATTTCTTTGCGGTTAATCGAATGAGAAAAAGTACACGGTTTTGGTTTGCATTTGTGATAAATCTTTCCTTGCGTGGCTAGTTTTCTGGAAGTCCAGTTCTTGCTCATTATTCGCGTTGAAGAAAAAACATAGTTTACTGACTCACATTCTTGCTGATTGCTGTATGGTACAGGTTTTTCCGAGTAAATTGGACAAATGGATTCGATCGATCGATAATATTCTTTATGATTCAATAAATCGCTGCTGAAGTTTTGGCAACGTTTTGCAGACGCCTTACAACAATCGTTGCTACATCGCATCTTCTGACAGAACTCCGCAGATTGTTGATGATCTATGATAGATTTTTTCCGTTCCTTTAAACTTATGTTATATTTTTTGCAGTTAGACTGTGCGCTTTTCCATCGTGCGAGCTTCGTCATTATTATTTTGGTAATGCTACTTTCCAAGAAAAACTCATTCATTGCAATATTATTTTTTATCATACTACAAGTTCTATGTGAAATTACGACGTTGTTTGGAATAATATTCAAAGGAAATAATCGTTGTGAAATCTTTAGGGACGTCTTTAACATGTGAACTATTTGTTTTAATTTTTTACTTAGTGGAAGTATCAAGAATTCAGACAGAACGCTCGTCTCGCAAATCTTTCTGCATTGAAATGAACGAGATTCCTTCTTGATAAAGTTCTCAAAGTCTTCTGACAGTACTCCCGGCTTCTTAAACGAATACTGCGCCGAGATCGCCTTTGTAGACACCTGGATGAAAAGTCGTATTGCTTACGGAAGAGATATAAAATTCTCGTCGCGTTCGCAATACTCGTTCTCGCTAAGAGCTCGCTCGCCGGTTCACAGAACGGATTTTTAAATAAATATTATAACACGGATTGGAGTGTACTCTGTTCTACTGTGTAAAATATAGGTATAAGCTAAGTCTTTTGACGTATAATCTACCGACGTAAATTAAAACTCACAACATAACACACTTTTACCTTGCGCCAAAAAGCTGACAACATTTTTTTTATCATCAGACTCCAGAGTTCACAACTAGACTTCTCTCGTTATCTTTCGACAATTTTTCCATCAATTTCTCTCCTTTATAAAATTCAAAGAGTTACAACTTTTGTTTAAATACTGTCAGATATGATACGTATTGTGCATCAATCAATAAAATTAATAAAACATCATAACGCAGGAATAAATGATTTATTCGTGGCCGGAAGAATTTATATAGAATTTCTGTTGTGGGTATCGGAAATTTGAAGCAACATGTGTATCAAAAGCGTGTGCGTGTGTACATACATATGTGTGGTTTGTTTCGTAAGGCAATGAGTGAAGTGCGCGACAAGTGTAACTTCATCGACATCGCAATTTTCATGCATGTGAGCGTTCTTGAATAGCTATTATGTAACTTTTCGGAATCAGTTCTGATCGAAATAATATCGATGTAATATCGTCGTAATATCGAAGTAATATAGTCGTTTTTTTTTCTTTTTCTTTTAAAGAAAAAGAAAAAGGGAAACCGATAAAAGTCGGGATCATTCCGAGTAAAATCGAAAAGTTACATAATAGTTACCTAGATCTTCTGCATAAACATGATATTTGTGAAATGATCTCGCCGTTACGTAAATGTCACAATCCATCGCTTCTCTCATTCCATCTCGATACTATACGCGCCAACTAATTTTCCATTCCTTTTACAATTTCGCCGTATTACTCGCTGGCTGGTGTTGGGAATCGTCCTATTGAACACATCAATGTTCCTAATTGCCGCCAAAATTCGGAGAACTCTGCAATCATGGACAAGGTTCTGCAAATTCCACTCCAAACTTTCCATTTGGCGACGCCACTACCGTGGTTTCGAATCCGTGGCTAAATCGCTTTAGCGGCGCGCTCGGCGCTCGGGTTCATCTTCGATATGTGTCCTCGCACGTACCCTATACGCGACCGATCTAACCGATCGATCAGATTCATTATGTGAGTGGCTCAATCTACGGATTTATCCGATTTGAGAACTCGT
This sequence comes from Pseudomyrmex pallidus, assembly GCA_014825455.1. Classification (NCBI taxonomy): domain Eukaryota; kingdom Metazoa; phylum Arthropoda; class Insecta; order Hymenoptera; family Formicidae; genus Pseudomyrmex; species Pseudomyrmex pallidus. Next base: position 16,377 of record QVNV01006840.1, on the reverse strand, counting down.
GCAAGGACATTGATTGGCGAATTCCGATTCAGCAGCTCGCGCTCGCGCAGCAAAATAATATTACCATTAAATTTAGGTATGTCCGTACTGTCGCGGTTGCGTCAATTTCACATATAGATCTTTGATTCGCATTCAAGAACCGCGATACATATATTGTCATACAGTATCGTTACATACGTACGTATATAAAATGCACGTCAGTAATTTTAATTGAATTGCGCGTTTGTTCGTGTATGGCAGATAAAAATTGAGTTTTCAAATCTGTTCAACAGATAGTCCAAAGTTTCAACTCGGAAGTGCAGGAGTAAATCTTATAAAGTTATTAAAACTAATATCGTATAGACCAAACCAAAGAACTTTAGAGAAAAATTTTATTTATCTGGAAACATCGCTTTCTATTATATTCATGCCGCCGTAGTCGTACAATTATCGTGATTCAGCACGACGTGATATATCGAATGCGCGGCTCCAATTTCTTAAAACTTCGACGACGCGATCTCGCGCGGCCATTAGGGTTTCACAAATTGAATCCAGCATTGGGATATCGCCAAGTTCCAGATTTCTCGCGTATACGCAGAATAATCGATCACAATGACGCTGGCTCCGCGTCGAATCTGATTTATTAGGTGCAGCGCACCGGCGGCGAGACTCATCCGATTTATCGGGCGGCGCGAAAGCGTTGATTGGCGGAAGCCGGATTGCGGACCGCAGAAATTGTGAGAGCTCTCGGCGAAGGGATAATGTCATCGCGATGGCCCGCCGGCACGAGAATGTAACGCGGCGCGGTACCCGTAATTCTATAGAGTGCATCCAGCGCGGCGAATTGCCGCGCAATCGAATCGCTGATGCACAAAGCCGTATCGCGGAAACAGAGCGCCACGCAAGAAATTACAGAGTTTTTCTCCGGACTCCATTACGTTCTCGCACGTATCCGCTTTTAAGTTTGAAAGAATCTCCTCTTTCAGATTTGAGATGCGTTATGTTTTGTGAAACGATAAAATTTTGATGATTTGGAGATTTTTTTTTCTAAGTGTTGCAACAAAAGCTCCGAAATATAGTCTTTTTTAAATATCTATACAGTTTTACACGCACATTTTGCTTGTTATCTGTCATTACTAACAAGCGGACAGGCACATCAGTTTTCTGTATATCAGGTAGCTACACGATGAACACAATCACACACAATCGCGATCGCTTGATACAGCTATTAAGTTGTTACACCTGATATTCTTCCTGTATCATGCTACGGTTCGTTCGCGTGTCGTGTTTCACAAGTTGAACATCGCCTTAATGGTTCTTCACGCTATATCGAGCGTATCACGTGTCTCGATCGACGTTGACGTCAAGTGTTCGTGCCTGACGTGAAAAGTATATCGATGGTTAGGGTAAATGCGCGATGTTACGGTTAAATAAGTGTGCGCCGATTTTTGTTTAAGCCGTTCCGTAAATAATTTAACGAAAGAGCGTTTTTTTGCTTGTACTTGCTGTCGTTTCGTCATTTTATGTTTATCGCGAAAAACAATTTCCAACAATGCTGATCCAGTACCCATATATAAAGCAAAGATTGCAGTTTGGCAAGCAATGCATCTTCAACTGCACCGATTCCGTCGTGCACGAGAATATCCTGCCAGATCCGAAACTTATGCAACATTACACGCACGAGAAATACTGTAACCGTAGTGTACAGAAGTCCCAACAATTCGCTCTTCATGAGGTACAGAATTAATTGAAATTGATCGAATCTCGACTGAAAATTTCAATTCTTTGATGAGAATTCTTATTCGTTGCAACGTAAGTGCAACAAATAAATTTTTTGCAACAAAAAATGTAAATCTGATAAATATACAGAACACAATAATAATATATTGAATCAACATGTAAGAGTGTGCTTTTGATGGCGCACGCATTGCGACAAGCAGTGCGTGGGTTTACGTTAAAGTGCTTAGTAAATTGTTGATGCAACCAACTCTATACTGTGAGATGAGATTTGCAATCCTCTGGAACAGGTAAGTTGCGCCGTGATGGAAATATGGATTGACAATGTAAAGTGCAGCGAGCAAACGCGACAGATTGCACGTTTTCTTTTTTAAGTAAACCGCTTTAACGTAACAGCGTGCTCCTGAGAGTTGTTTTACGCTAAGCGTAGATATTCATGTTTTACGTTTTGCAATAAAAGAACGCTTAAGAACGGTGAAACGGGCAGATAGGCGAGGTCGCTTTTGTAACTTCACCTCGCGTTATGCGCAGCTCGTAATGCCTCTTTTTGTTTTTTTACGCGCGTTAGATGCAAACCGACAGGAAGACAACAAAGGAGTGCGGGATGTTACACTCGGAGGGTGGTTGGCCTAAGGAGATAAACGTGAAGGACGAGGAAGCCGTGATGAGATTTCGCCGGCGTGTCGAGAAGGACGAGTATTGGGCGCCGAGAATGGGGAAGCTCACCGACGTGAGTCGCTTTGAAATATCTCATTTAAAATATGCTCATTTTAGCGCTTAAAATGTATTTTTACTGTGTTAATTATTGTCAGTATTTTTGTTTATTTAAAATGTATATTTAGGTACAAATTAAAATTAATTTCATATTTTCCACGACGGCAATTGAAAATTGATATATTTATATGCTCAATTAAAAAGTGCATGTGTTAACTACTAACACAAAACTTCTAATGTGATAAAAGCCGATAATGTAAACCGGCAATTTTGTTATCAACTAATTACTTCAACTTGTTCACTTAGCCTATAGAGTACTACATACAACAGAATAACAGAGTCAATATATACGAACACTACTTCGACGATATGATGCCGACAGCGCTCGTTCTTCCACTTAATATAAGGTATGTTGCAGAGAAATTTTGGTGTTGTAGTTTTGCCATAAAAAGCATCAGAGAGAGAGAGAGAGAGAGCAATCTTTACATATAGAATCATGACAAAAAACGAGTAATCGCAACCTGTCATCATTTGGAAAATGTATTTTGAGAGATGAGAAAAATGACAAATTATATATCGGGATCTTTTATAAAATCTGGAAATCTACGTTTAATTGTCTGTTTTTCAAACCGGTTATTGCACGTGTGTGTTAAATGATGTTGTCACGCATTAAACTCTAAATCTAGCTATCGTCGATATCTCAGGGATATTTGAAATATCTTGCGTCAACGTGCTCGATGCGAGCTTCCTCAGACTGGTTAAATCTCTCTCGGCAAATCGCCGTCACGTACGGAATTATCATACGACGCAAATCTTTGTCGAGACTGCCGCTGCGACATGTTTTTCTACAGATTTTGGATGAAGCATAGGTCTCGTAAATTTCAAAGGCAGATTCTGCGCGTCCAACACATAAAAAAAATCCCGATAACAAAATCAATAAAAAGCTTTTTAAAATTTATGTTGTATCTTGTAATTTACTTTTGAAACTTTACGCTCAACATACGGACTTTGTCATTGCATTATCTCTTGCGTTATCCTATTGGTTATTAACTTATTTATAAGTCGACGAATCTCCGTAAATCGATGCGTTGTCTCACCACTAGGCGATGCTATCGCTGAGAAGCTCGCGGAAGAGCTCTCTTATCTCGTCGGCTTTTCGTCTTCCGACCGATGCTTGTTTAACACGAGTCGCGATTTTTCTCCGTCTTTTTCCTCACGCGTCAAAACACATGTTGCGTTTCACAGGTGCCACGCGCTCTCGAAACTATCGATCCGCGTAAACGGTTTGATCCGCTTTTCTTCTTCTTCTTCTTCTTCTTCTTCTTCTTCTTCTTCTTCTTCTTCTTTTTCTTATTCTATGTGGCGTATATAATTTAAATATTTTCGCGCGTCTTCTGTGCACTAAGACTTGAATTTATAGCGTGTGACAGAAACACTACTCTTAGCTTTCAGTTTAAATGAGATACGCTACCGAAAACAAATTTGAAGATCCTTAAAAACCGACGACATTTTATAAAATCTTTTTTTCTCTTTTCTCATTTGAAATTTGCTGGAAGAAACAATCATTTGTAAAGAAGTAAGAGAAATAAAAGAAGAAGAAAAAACAATTCGGATAAAACTCCAGTCTAAACTTGCGTTTTAACAATTTGTTTGACACAAAGCGGAGATTGAAGTTTTCGCTTTACTCCTACGATATCACAAAAGCAATATTATCTTACTTTCATGTCCAACAAATTCGCGAAACAAAACGGGTTATTTTGACCGCGATAAAAAGAATTGCTATTACATCTTCTCTTCGAGCGCTAATAGCGTTTCTTCGTTTCACTGTATCGAAGAATTCTGTTGTTGTTGTTAGTTACAATTAAGCACTTTGCGCAACGTTATAGTGTTGAGCAATTTACACAATTTCTAGGCGAGAAAAAAAATTTCGAATAAATGTCATTTTACACGGATTTCACGAAGTTTTTTTTAATTGCTTTTTTTCAGGATTTCGAATCTGTACACAGACCCGCAATCCATTGTAAGACCAGTCAGCCACCTGTCGTGGTCACCCGGCACACAGAATCGATTGGTCGCTTCCTACTGTTTCACGGAGTTCGAAACAAAACCACCCAATGTGAATCCTTTCTCCTACATATGGGACATCGGTACGAAAATATTTTTGTGGTATCCGCAATAGTGTAGTGTTCTTGTCAGTGAAAACACTATTAGAAACAAGCTAGAGAAAGAGAGTTGCCAAAATATAACAAAATAAAAGTTCTTTAATTTATTTTAAGATACAAAGAGAAATCGATTTTTAATTCATTTTGTAATTAAATAGTAAATGTGATATGTATTTTATATTTTTCTTTTTATATATTAATATATTAAATTTTTTTATTATATATTACTTAAATGTTTAATTAAATAAATTGTTGCTCTATTTTACACAAAAAGTTAATTTTTCTCTCGCGTTCCTGAATTTTATTGAATTTTTCTGTACACTATAATGTCAACCCCATGCAAAACAGATTTTTTTTTTCTAGGATGTCGAGTGACACGTTTTACAACGTATCGGAAGTATGTTTCATCGTGTCGTCGTCAAATGCGACCTGTCACTCGCGCCCGTCCCGATTCCGGTCGCGGAAATCGATTGGTCGTTTCAAAGTCCTTCATAATATTTGAAATGTGTCTCACTGACATGAATCTTTATATCTATACCAGACGTCGCGGTGTGCACGCGTGTTGTTTATGCCGCGCGTTTGGTATTGACAGAAATATATCACATAACAAAACCCCCTTATCTATAAAACAGAAAAAACGCATCCAATAACGTGATTTCTGGTAAAGTAATGACAAAACGTAAAATTTTTTATGGGGTTGGTACAAATAGTGAGCGTTGTAAAAAAAAACGTATATATATGAGAATCCATCAATAAAGCTATTTTCGAGATGATGTGTATATTAAAAACGAGTATAGTCTTTCGCGTGAGTCATTTTGAAATATAAAATTAGTTTACAAAAAGATAAAATATAAAAAGTTTTAAAAAGTTTGCAATACATAACTTTGTTTTATTACAGAGAATCCAGTCGCACCGGTAACGTGCCTGAGGTCATCCTCGCCGGTAATTATCACCGAGTTTAATCCGCTCGATCCGTCGATACTGATTAGCGGGCTGATGTCTGGCCAAGTATGCAACTGGGACATCCGGATTGGGGATAGGCCAGTGCAAATGTCCCACCGTCAGTTTAGCCACAGGTACCTATCTATCTTCAAATGGGAAGTTTCTCGGAACTTGCACCTATCCGCCGAGATTATTGGCCAGAACTTGAACGCGCTTGACTTTGACGTATGGCCTCCGGAATCGCAAATATCCTTCGAGAGTAACACCGCAAATCCATGCAAACGGTAGTTTCTGATACTCGGATTAATATAGCCTTCGGTATGACAGATATCTCGCAGATATCACTCCGAGATCGTGTTAACATCGTTAGCGACATGTGTGCGAACATTTCTGCATGAAATATGTGGATTACACTACATGTTTATTTAATTAAACTTTATTGTCGTTGCTTACTATTAGACTTATACATATAATTATTTTAACAATTTTTAATCATTTTTCTCTTTAATGCTTCCAATGTAAGTAACTTTGAGATTTTGATATTTTATTTTTAATATTTCACTGACTAATCAGTGAAATATTGTGATGTCAATTTTATCTGTAAAACTTAAGAAAGTGTGGCCGCATTGCCTCTCTTATGACACTTCATTATTAATTTATTAGCAATTATCCGTCGTTACATCCGTCAATTAATTAAACTGCTACAGCAATGCTGCAAAATAGTAGTCTACGAAGAAAACAGATTGCAACACTTGCGTTTTTGTAAATGCGGTTGCAATTTCTATCGTCGTCACGGCAAAACGTTTCCAAAGAGTTTTGTCGTTTCGCTGCCAAATTGTAATCTCCGTCACTCTCGTTTCTTCTCCCGCTTTCATCGGCGACGCGCGAAAGAAATCCGGCGAACCAGGCGCTCTGGACCTATTCCAAAACCAACATGGAGTTCTTCTCGGCATCTTTTGACGGTACGATCAAATGGTGGGATATCAGGATGCTCAGGCAACCGATCGACATGTTAGTAATGGATCTAGTCGATCCGCGTCGAGCGGATGTCACTAGCGCGATTGGTGTCACCGCCTTGCAGATTGAGCCGACTACGAGCGATAAATTTCTAGTGGGCATGGAGAACGGCGTGGTGATCAACGTACATCGAAGAATGGTGAACCCAATAGACAAACTATCGGCGAGATTCAACTGTCACGTCGGTCCTGTCGTTGCCATTGATCGGAATCCCTTCATATCAAAGATATTCTTCACCGTAGGCGACTGGACCGTCCAGATCTGGACAGACGATATGAGAGACTATAGTCTGCTCAGCATTCGGTTAGAGATTCGTTACGTGATTGCAAACTAAATTAACTCTACTTTTACAAAGTATTTATGTTTTTTTTATTTTAATTTGAGCCAAATTCGCTGTGCATGAATATTACATGTAAACTTCACTTAACTTTTGTTATACTTTTGTATAACGTCAAAATTGTCATAGATTTTATAAATTAATTAACATAAAAAAGGTAGAATTATTAATATTCGGCGCGAAACAAACTAAATATTCACGTAAATAAACATATGTAATTTTCTGTCGTCTCAATTATGCTAACAAATAGTTTTTCAGATTAATATTGTATCACGAAACGATAAAAAGATACAATTTGTGCGCGCAGGGAACAATACGCTGATCTAAAAGGAGCCTGTTGGAGCAAATCTAGGTACTCAATGTTCTTCACTATAAATAAAAACGGCTTGCTGGAAGTGTACGACATTTTGAGTAATATGAATTTCTCCAAGACCGCATTTCACATCTGCAACGAGTGTCTTACAGCCATCGTGCCCCATGAGAACGGTCAAATTCTGGCAATCGGCACTCATGAAGGCAATATATATCTAGTAGAATGCTCCGAAGGTTACACCGTCAATACCAAAAGCGACAGAACGAATCTTATTACTGTGAGTGCTTGATAAACCCTTTCTGTAAAGAGCAACAACTTAAAGCGCATACAAATAAAAAAAACTATATGTAATTATAATTCTACGTCCATTATTATCCATTTGTTCCAAAAAATGTAGTTCCAGTTAAAGTAATTTTTCTAATTTAAATAACGTAATATCTGACGCGTTAGAGGTTGAATTTATTGATGCTGTTTGTTTGTTGCCGTTTTCAATTCAATTATACGTCTATCTTTGCTCCTGTTCAAAAATAAAAGACAACAATGTGCTTTTTTCGCTTAGTATTTTGAGAGATCCCGTCGTTTCGAGAAGTTCGTCGAAATGCGACTGAAAGAAGTACACGCGATACAAGCAAGCGCTGTTGATATAGTAGCGGAATCCACAATATCAGTGTCAAAGAAAAAAGGAAACAATCAGGAAAGAAGCAAGCTTCAGGTTAAAGAAAAGAATGACCAATTAAAAAGAAAGTTTCGGCCAAGAAAACTTGCGAGAGACGATGTGTTCTTCGAAGATCTGACGGAGACGGAAACGACGTTTTTCCAAACAGTTAAGATGGTAAGATAGACTTTAAGTAGCGGGAAAAGAAAATAGATAGAGAGTAGATACTTTTTATGTACTTATATATGAGATGCTCTCGTTAAACCCGTGTCTTTGCATCGCTGAATCTTGTACCGTGTCGTTCAGATTTTTATAAAAAATTTACACTCATTGTTGCAGCAATTTGCGAGCTATCCGAGCTTGATGGATGATTACGAAAGCGCAAAGATAATAAATCTTCTTCAGGAAACACCGCGCAAGAAGAAGAAATCAAGTTTGCACGAGTCATTAAAGACAGAGGAAGAAGAGAAGCATCTCGAGCCTGTTGTGAGAAAAATAAAATCACAAACAAAATTTGTATCCCCACAAAAATACTTGATGAAAGAAGAAATTGAAATTGAAGACGAAGAAGTCGAGGAGACGAAAACACAGCTTAAAAACCCGAGAAAGAGAGGTCACGCTGAAGAGATTTTGGAAAAGGTCTGCGTGGAAGTCTGCAAGCCGGAAATCTGCTGCGCGGATGAGGAAGGTAAGCATCTATCGCAACGACATTTCGTCCGGTCAGAAAACAAACGTTATTTTTCCACTCTTGACCTCATGATGCGTTAGGAATGTCAGGATGAACGAGCAGGTGCGTTTCGTATCGAAGATAACGAGATCTCCGCTCGAAGCTTGTAAAGAGTGATCCGATAACGCCAGTGCTTTCCGGACTGCAACGAGTTTTATTTGAACCGCGATGGTGGTATTACGTATATAATTTTCTTTCACATTTGAGCACCACATCAACGACAACGCGATATGAAATATCGCGTTTGTAGTTTGATAGCGTCGCGAAGCGGAAAAACATAGGGGAAAAGAAGATAATTTTGACGGAAAATCGCGATTCGACCACGTGAATACGTCATGTCAACTGGAAACATTGATAAAAGTTTATTGTTTTGTTCCGTTAACGTCTCTTGCGTTGTCATTATTATCGACGGAACGTTTCGCCGATCCAATTGTTGCAGAGTATACATCCGAAGGAGACATCTCGATAGAGATGCGACGACACACAATCGGATAGCTTAATTAAGAACGTTGCGATTGCGGCCGCTTTTAGAGCGCGCGTTGTACACGTCTAACTAAACGCTTCATTAGATTAATGCGGTAAGCTCGAACCACCTTGTTATTCCTCTTTGACTGTCTTAGACGTCATGTCGGCGTAAGTGAGAATCTGAAGACGTTGACGCGGTTTCTTAATGAGAGATATACGTAACGAAAGTTTTCGCGTGTAATTCTGTCCGATAGTAACTTAACTGTTCTGTTTTGCTTCGCTCATTGACAAAAATATAAAAAGAGATATAACGTAAACGCGAATGAAACAAAGAAACATATCATTCATTTATTTCTCGTGGAATTCTTCCTTTTAAATACTGTTGACAAAAAGACCTTATCAAACATCAGAGCTCGTACATCTGCCGTATTCTTGCGCTACTCTATAATTTAGCGATTTCTTAAACCGGATGCTATACAACCGCGGAACCGAGCTCGCGCCATTAAACTATCATTTGTTACACGTATCAAAGATGCATTATGCTCCTGTCGTCTTGCCAACAGCCGTGACGTGCAATATTTCACTGGCTGCACTTCCGCAAAAATGTTTTTCATTTATTCTAGAAACGGCACATTTACATACTAACATTTGACGATAACATTTAGGTATCATTAAGCTAATATATCTAATCAGTAGAAAAAACCAATAACATTACGATAAAACTGAATACAATTTTTCTTCATAAAACAAAAATAACTTTTGCCCGTAATAAAAATGGCAGTATTATGACGGTTTTTATCGGAAGAATTGAGCGCGCTAAAGTGTAGAAAGAATATTATATAATAAGAGAGAGAGAGAAAGAGAGAGAAAATGGGGCAATAAAAAAAATTAGACAAGACAAAATTCTCATGCGGTGACGTGTTTGACGTAAGAGGCCTTACATGATTCTATGTAATGTAGTTTCTTGTAACGTAGTTTCATGTGGTAAAATAAACTAAAATGTCATTGCTTTTTTTCATTGTAATTCGTTTACGCACTGTTTCATACAATAAACAAACTTAATATTATGCAGAATTTAATATTATATCGAGAATTTAATATTAATATTATATATTATATCCTTTCTCAAATTTATTTGTATTCATTTTGTAGCATTGATACATCATTTTATCGTAATTTGCATTACAAAGCGATTAAACTACAGAAATTCTGAAAATTGAACAAAAAATTAATAGCTGCAAAAATAGTAGTTAACTTCATGCGCAATTTGATTTTCACAATGAGATAACTAAACATCTCGCAAAATTTTACTTAGCCAGAAGAATTAATAAATTATCGATTTAAAAAAATTTATATGTGGGGAAAGAACTTCGTTGATATTAAATATTTCAATTAAGTGCGTTTCTTTTATTTTGAAATGATTATCTGAATCAGCTGTTTTTGTTCATGCAAAACGTGTTCCGTATATTTCAGAAAAACGAAAAGCCAAATTACGAGCTCGTGGAATCTCGAAAGAAGATGAATCTGCGTTCTGGAAGAGAAAGATATTGAAGGAGAACAAATTGCTGACGGACAAATTCGCGGACGAAGTCGAGGCAGCCAAGAGGGAAGTGCGTGCCTGGAGACAGAGAGTCATGTCGGGGAAACGTGACTTCTGGTCGCCCCGAGCGACTGAGGTTGTGTACGAGAAACCAGAAAAGAAAAAGAGAGAAGCCAGAAACGGCGCCGACGAGTCGCCTGTGCGAAACGCGGAAGAGGGTAGATCGGATTTTCGGCAGCTTGCAGAAACGAGCTCGAAATGGAAGTTCAGCAACAGCAGTGACGGTAAGGATAAGACTTCGCAAACGCGAGAGAAAAGAAAGGCAACAGAGCCACATCTCGAAGAGTACATCCGAGAGTCAGAAACGTATCCATCTGATGAGATAACATCAAAAACGTCAACAAAGACGATAACGTAGTCGACGTAGCACAAGTAGAAACAATACTTCATAATTTAACATTTGTAACATTACAACAATATATCAGTTAAAATTTGCCGACTATGAAGTAAAACTTTGAGCCACCAACATGAAGTAAAAATGCAAGCTAAACATCTTGAAGCTATTTTTTTATATGTTTTTTGGGCAAAAAATCAAATTATTAAGCTGTTCCTTTCGTTAAATAGCTCTATAAGAAAACAAAAAAGAAGCTGACAGCGAGCACTCTCTACATTCGAATAGACTGGTTATTGTCATAGGTGACATGAGATACTCACATATGTACGAACATTAGAACAATTGAAAAAAGTGGAATCAGCCAAGAGAAGTTTTAAAAATGGAATCTCGCAAAGTAGAAAGTCAAACTTGAAATGACGCCACTAATGGTTTCATCTTGCCTCGCGATCGAAGAATTACGTGAAGAGATTGCCATCTCTCTTCGTTTGAACTCTCTTCGAGCAGCGCGATAAGACTGCGACAAAAGCGACGAGACTGTGCACAAAAGGATTAAAGTAAGGAAAGAAAGAGAAGCAGGAGAAAGGTCAAAACTTGAAACGGTAAATTGCCGAAATTACCGCGAAGATCAAAGACGCGCGCCATTAAACTTCTCGATCCGATTAATCGATTGCGCGACGCTTCTCAAATGCCGAAACGAAAGCGCAGATGTGCAAACTTGGAATCACAGGCAATGCAATTCGCGCGTCTCCAAGGAAGACTTCGAAATGAATCTCGCGGAAATGGAAATAAGACCGATGCCGCTCTTTCTCTCAGAGACAAAAAAGTTTGCTAAAACAGAGAAATAAAGTTTAAAAATTCAAGCTCGCCGTTTAATCCGCGAAAAATGTCCTCTCGCAAAGTTTGCGGCGCATCAGAAATGCTAGAGGATTAAGCTATAAATTAAATTATGGAAATTATTCCAAATAATACAAGGGTCACATTTTCACTTGGCGATATAACGAAAAAGACTATAAGCAGACGATAAGAAAACAAATTTCTTCATAATTCACTTCTTTGGCGAGAATTTCAAAATGATAAACCGATTGCGCGTATATAAGAAAATATAGCTTTTTAATGTATACGTAACATCTAAAGTCCATTCAAGCGCATACTGTTACTAAACTCCGCTATCTAATTTTCTGAGATTATAAAGAATTAGTTGAAAGAGCATTAATCAAGAAGATGAAAAAGAATGGGATGCGATAAAATAATGTTCTATTTTGTAACGTTAAGAGTAAACGACAAAGATAGACCGAAGTGCATCGTAAAGAGAAGTGCAGATGGAAAAGTGAAGTGAAGGTATTTCGTCGGTAAGCGTTCCAAGAACATGTTTCAAGAAGAAATGCTCAAGCCAAGAGATCAATTAATCAATGCCGAAGTTGTGGAGAATAAGAGATGCCTGGAGCAAAAAGAAAACGAGAAGAGAAAAAAGAAAAAAGCGAGATCTCAAATATGCATTCTGCACAAAATTGGCGAATAACAGAATGCGGACCTCTGCCTGAGACAAGGGAGGAAAGTTCCGAGTGAAGAGTTTAAAATGGAAAGTTTAGCGAAACCAAAAGCAAATAGATGGCGTTCATGGAAAAATCATGAGATGTTCCCTATACTTTCTCGTGTATATTACGAGAAACGTGCACATTCGTATGGAAAACCTGCGAGCTGATTGAAAGAGTTCGTGTAAAGTAGTTCGACTTGCAAAGAAAAAAAAGAGAAGGAGAACATCCTTGATCGAAACTATTGTCACATACAGTAAAAACCGATAAGTGTATCAAATTTTTTGACAGCAACCGAAAAAAGTTCGTTAATCGTTGCAATTTTCAAATAAGAAACTGTCGATTTCCGTGTCATGAAATTTCTTGATTTATTTGCTCTTGGTGTTGAATACTTGCTTCTGGTTAAAAGAAAAATAAATCCTAGCAGATGAAGCAAGTCCTCACGTCTCATTATTTCAAGAGATTAAAAGGGTCGAAGAATTCTACACTGGCCTAGTTTCGCGATTGGTTAGGCAAAAGGTCTCTCGTTTGGATTCTTTATTTTGCCGGTAAATCCGACTGGAAAACTACAGGTGTAGCACGGATTAGCAAATCGATAGACACTCGAGAAGCGTAGCATAGCTATCGCGAATCTTCCGCGTTGAAACTTGCCGCTCCCGTTTCGAGATAATTCCTTGAAAACTATGTTCGCGTTATTTGCAAGATCATCGTAAATGTAGCTAATAGAAGAAATGATAAAATTGCGTAAAATTCGTAAACCCATGAATATTATAAATTCAGATTTTTCCATATATTAAATTTGATATAATAATGTATAAAAAATGGTCATAATTTAAATTTAAAAATAAAATATTGTTTTATTATTTTCACAGTTAAAAGATTATGTAATAGTAAAAGATATGATAATGCATGCCTCAATTAAATAATTATTGTGCAATAAAACATTGTATATATTAATATATATACAATATTTTATTAAACAATATTAATATATACAATGTTTTATTGCACAATAATTAATATATTAGTATACATATATATATAAATATCATTATAAATATATATATTAATACATTATGTTATTATGTTTGTGATAAAATTAATAATTATTTATTTTTGTTATTCAGTAAAAACTTTTATGTTTTTATGTCACTCAGTAAATGATATACTTAGAAGATATTATGTATGTATATTTAAAACTCATTTATAAACTTATATTTTTTTAAAAACTTATTATTTTAATTATTTTAAAAAACTTATTTTTCCTTTCTTATCTTATAATAACGATCTGTTTTAATAAAAAAAATAATATCTTCTGATTGGTCAACTCTTCGTTCCGTCGTTTCTGATTCAAGTAGAAATTCAAGTAATTAAATGAAGACCACGAGTTGTGTGTGTGTCCAAACTCTAACTTGAAGAATGCTAATATTCACAAAGTAAGATATCAGTTGATGGAATTTCATAACAAAAAGAAAGAACAAACACGAAAAATATCAATTGTATCGTGATCAAGATAAGACAATCGTGCGCAACTTCACGTATGAAAAAACACGTACAATAGCATATTTGCGGCACATTCGACAGCTTAGTCTGTCTTTTGCATTTTTAACGCTGACTTATTCTCCTCGTAAGTTTTGCACACGCAAAGTTCGACTCGACGACGTTAAACGATGGAAATCAAGCAAGTTTTCCTGAAAACACGCGCTGAATTTGGCAAGCAGTGCATCTTCAATGTGCACGGTCCGCATTTGGATTTAGAGATTAAGCCGGATCCTGACGCTATGGTCAATTATGTGACAAAGACTTACTGCAACGTCGATGTGCAATTTACCAAACAGTTAGCACTGCATGAGGTTAGAAAAAATTGTTCTTTAAAATTATAATAATATTTATTTATATTATAGTATAAGTACTACCTCCTGAATTGTATATTCGAGATAACACAACAGCTCTCAAGTTGACTTTAGTTATCCGATGTAACAGGAAGCGAACTTGCTGCAGCCAGTTTGAAAAGTCCACTAATATATTCAAAAATCAGTTGCGTTTTACTTTAGCGGAACTAGACGCAACTTGCGGTAAAATTGGCGTCAGACTGACACGGCTGACGGTGCAACATCCCGTGCATCGTCTTCACTACCTGACGTCGCAAGTGCGCAATTTTCTACAAAATTGCAACATCAAACCATCAGTACTTTACGTGAAGAATTTTGTGTGTCGTTTTCTTAGCTCTGTTTTGTAATAAAGCGATCTTGGGAATTATGCGTTTCGCTGTTCGAGAGTTGTGTGTTTTATATATTTTTCCATATGAAACAAATCACTTTCTTTTCCAACAAACAAGTTCGTTTTTCGACAGCAGTTATCTGAACTGATTTATTTATTTGTTTTTCTTAATTTTTAGTTGTTTTTTTTAAACTCTAAAATAATTTACAGAAGAACGATAGAAATATAAGCGCCACATATATACTGTTCAACAAATTTAACCTTGTGTGTGTGTGTGTGTGTGTGTGTGTGTGTGTGTGTGTGTGATTTGTCATTTCATATCATATACTTAAATACGTGTAACACAGACTGTTTAAGTACGTACGGCAATCAATGTCTTGGCATTCCACGTTATCGTTCCAGTCATCAATCATTTCTCTGGAATTTTAGGCCCAGACTGTCGGCGTTCATTCAAAAAACAGCGGAATGTTTCACTTCGAAGGTGGCTGGCCGAAGGAAATCAATCCGAAAGACGAGGAGACTACAGCGAGGTTTCGCAGACGAGTCGAAAAAAGCGATGAATGGGCATCGAAATTACGAAATTTATTCAAAGTAAATTATAGCGCAAATTATATGGTGAATTTCTATTTCCGTCAAGAGAAATATTTTGAAATTGGCTTACTCGGAAATCTGAAGAAATAATTTTCTAAACTATTGCAGAATTTCAACTCTATTGATACAACGTTATCTTTATTCCAGAAAACACAAACATCACGTTGTTTTCTTTTCCGCAGCGAATGGAACACAATCTTCTCCAGAACGGCGCGCTCAACATATACGAGAACTATTTTGACGACATGATTCCTAGCGAATTAGTGAAACCTCGTAGCATCAGGTAAGAATTCACTTTCGACGTGTTACATTATAAACGAGCGCAACCAAAACTATTCATATGAAAACAATTACAATAAAAATATTTTTGGTGAGCTTTGTTGGAAGATCGTGGTCGATAAAACATTATAAACGTCAAAAATTCAATTATTGTTGGTTAAAAAGAAAAGAATTTCTTTTATTATCATACAATATTCGATAGTATGTTCAAAGCTTTGTGATGTCTCTGTCTCTCTGAGATGGACAATTTTAAAATGTATATATTCGCGCAGACGGACATAAGAGGATACCATTGAAAGATTTAAAATTTAAAGCCAGCCCAAGCCCGAAAAAACATATGTCGGGATTCCGTAATCGTAGTGGATGTGAATTATGCATCCTGCTAAATTTACTTTCTAACGTTTTAAACTAACAATTTTCTCCGCTCATGGATTCTTAAATTAATTTTGAACTCACGCAAAAGGTTTTGAATGAAAATAACGAGCACAGAGCTTCTTAAAAACTCTGATTTTCAAATTATGTTGACAACAAAAAAAACAGCAGCCCCTGAATTCTATTTTAGAATAGTGAATGTCTACGAGGATCCTCAAAAGCCGACGAGATCGGTAAACAACATTTCGTGGTCGCCAGATACCGGCAGTAAAATGGCGATCTCGTACTGCTCCTTTGGAATCGAGCCAGATTACAGCAAAATTGCGTACATATGGCAGATCGGTAGGTGAAAAAAATGCGCAAAATCACAATCAGATCGCATTGAAACGTTTTACTTGATT
>QVNV01006839.1:0-25699 GCA_014825455.1 Pseudomyrmex pallidus | reverse complement strand
TCTCTACAAAATCTATTCTACAAAAGAAATGATATCAATAAGCAGCGCAAAGTAAAATCCTGTTAAAAAGCGCGGAAAACGCATTCTCTCGCGTATTTATATCGAGCCTCGACGAAAACGTGTAGACAATAGGCGCCAGTGTTTGCCGGTCATCACGTTTGATGGAAAACAGTATACGTTGCTCGTTTTAATTAGCAGTCGCGCCGGCGCACTCGATGGAGCGCGCTAAAACACGGAATTACTATCTATATTTCCCGCGAGGATATGACGCACGTATTCGCAGTTTATTTGCGATGAGAAGACAGAGGGGGTGTGATCGCGCGTTTTAATTAAACAGCAATATACACAACGCGAAATCAATAATCTTGTCGCATTAATATACAAAACAGCTGACGAGTCGCCGATAATTAATGAAAACAAACAAAAGTCGTGTGTGCGTTTTTTCAGAAGCGCGTAGACGAAAAACTGACGGCGAAAGTGACACGTCGCGAAGAAACGTGTGATTTTATCTCGCGCCGCGTAAACATCATCATCGTCTGTGAATTCGCGATTAAATAAAACACGACGCCGATGAAAGTAGACGCCGATCGTGTTGCGTCATAGACGCTGGTTAGAGACTTAATTATGATTTATACGGTTGGACCGGTGTTTACACACGCGCTTTTACAAACTACTTCGGCAAGCTTCGTCGCGAGAGACGCGCGTTTTGCGAAAGTGGATACGTAGCGCAAAAAAAAAAACAAATTTGCGGCCTAAGACGCGCACGTCCGTTCGACTGATTTACGCGACTCGATTAATCTAGGTTAGCGCGCTTATCGAGCGCATTTGCGTATTCGCATAATCGCCAGGGTGAACGAACCTTCCTCCGGCGATCGCGATCGTCCGTCCCGGAGGGGGAGAGGAATATAGACAAGAAAAAAAAAAAAGAGACGCGCGCGAAACTCTCTCTCGACGCGCCGCGTAAAAAAGCACGTCGATCGCCGCGATTCGTTCGACTCTTGCGGTTCAACTCGATTAATTGTCCTCTCGATGTGTGTGCGTGCGCCGCGTGTGTCGAATCGTTCGATTGGCGGCTCGTTGTTGTTTGCGTATATAAAGTAGATTTTTTTTTTTTCAACGCGCGTACGTTAACGAGCGCTGAAAGGTGGAAATTGGAGCTGTCGACGAAAATAACCCCATCTGAAATATAATGCATATTTATGAAATGAAATTGTTATATTGCTGCCTCGCTGGTACACGTGAAAGACGTGTCTTACAACCGGATTCGAATTTGACTCATTGTTCCATTGTAACGACACGTGTGTGTAATATGCCAGTGTGTGTGTGTGTGTATGGCAACGCCAGTTCGTTATTAAATAATACGCAATCAATTTACAGTTTTATGTCACATATTTATTTTGTTTTATACGTTTCATACGTCGACTGTCGAAATACGGAAATTGTGTTAAATTAATTCAGACGCAAACGAACGTTACTCCTCAGATGTTTCGTAAAAATTTCTCAAAACTTTATTCCTCAATGACGGAACATTTCGAACCCTTCGCGCGGAAGTTCTCTTCTTCAATATCTCACGGAAGTGAGTTTGAAAAAGAATCAAAGTTGTTATACGACGTACGGAAACGTCGGAATTTTTAAAAATAGATAATTGAAATAGAAATTAAACTTCTTTAGAAAAATAATACACGAAGTAACTATCAGAAGTCACATGTCCAACAAGGCGCCACACATATCGGCGTCGCGATTAATCATTATATTTTCTTACATCCGACGTTGTTTCTGTCGTCTCCCTTATCGCGGTGACGCACTATTCAGAATAGATTTGCTCTCTCTCTCTTTCTCTTTCTGTCTCTCTATCGTTCTATTCCGGTTGTCTTGGCATTTATCAAATCATCACTGGCGCCCACACACTTCAATCAATACGAATTCCCCGGCCCGTGAACTCGATATCGCGCTGCGCCTCTCGTCAGCCTCGATGCTCGATTTGCGCTCGAATCAACGCGCGGCGTTTCGGCGATCGATACTCGATTATTATTCGCGACGCGATTCACGAGCGAATAATAATCGAGCACCTTCGTCACACGGTCAATAATGCGCGTTAATAACACAAGCGCTTTAAAAAGATTTTGTATTTTTTTCAATACAACAAATTGAGATTGTTTTTAATGACACTTGAACGTTATGTAAAATTATTACGGAGAGGATGACGTTGTGTGTTTTTTTTACAACGTCTATAAAAGAGTTTACGTAAGCAGCGCGCGATCGCCTTTCAAACTAACTTTCCGCGCGACATTGCAAAACTGTTAATTACAAAGCAAATAAAATCCGAGAGACATTATAATAAACGCGTAAAATTCTACGGAAAAAATATAAATTTTCTTATGTTTTTTTAATGAAAAAGTTTTGGCCAAAAAATTCATATTTGCAATCCCACAAAAGCGCAAATTGCCACGTTAAATTCCGACACGCAATACATTTAATTTTTAATTATTTAAAATAAAATTTTGCTCATTTTATTTCTTAATTATTTGTGAGGCGAGTTTTGCAAGTAATCCAGAGTGAGTTCGGAATTAAAAAGTTAAAAGGATCGGACTTTCGACTTGAGAAATCTCGAAAAAATCGGCAGTTGCAACAAACTGCAACACGCGTCTTGAAAACAGGTCGATAAAACACTTTTATGCGAAACACGGCGCTACCGTTTCGAAGGGGGCGGCTTTATTTATAGCGGTCAATAGACGTTTGCGTAAGTCAACCGGTGTGCACTCTCAACCCTTTTTAACACGCGCGCGCGCGCGCGCGTGTTAAAAAACGCCGCTACGTGAGTACGTACGTACATACGCGCAAAGACGAGGCATCCACACGCAAGCGCGCGTCCGCGCGGAAAACTCAAAGGAGGGGCGAGTGTGTTCACCTTCCTTTAGTCCAGTGCCGCCGCGCTCGACGTGCGCATCGACGTGCGCTCGGTGCAGATTCGTCGCGATCGCCGCGAGTTCGGTTTCTTACATCCGGAGATTCGAGATTTTAATCCTCTGACGCGCGCATCTTCCATTTCAATCTTGTTAATTATTTTTCATGTTTTTTACGCACAAAACGAAATAAATAACAATTGACGCCGTAAATCTCGGATTTTTTATTTCATCGAGAGGATCCGATCGAATCGAAGTGTTGCAGCGGCGCAAATAAAGTGCAGCGCGCGTAATCGTCCGGAGCGGAAGTGTGCTCGAGCTCGCGCGAGATCGATTGTTTCTCTCAATTTGAAAAATTATTTCGACGATCGGATGCGTGTCGTCGAACTGAAATTGCCTCCGATGTGACAACTTCTCCGGCGGGCGAGTGGAAACAAAGCGATTATGCAAAACGGCTCGCGATGGTGACCGGGTGACGACGACGACGACGATGCTTTCCTCGCTCCGATGAGAGAGTCGTCGGGGGGGGCGATGCTAATTGGCGATCGCGCGGAAAGCGACTCGGGAGCGAGAGGAGGATCGACACCCAGCTCGACCGAGTGGAAAATGCTCGGGCATTTCGGTAGCAACGAGAGCATATTGGGTTATCTCACGGTCAAAGGTACGCATTCTCTCGTTTATTCGCGCGAGACTATTTGTTTTCCCCCCCCCCGCTCGTTCACGGGAGTAAAATTAATTTCCGTAATTATAAACCAATTATTTTACAATTCTCGTCGTCGAAAGCCTCCTGTCTTTCGACATCGAAAAATGTACGACTTCTCGTTGTAAATAAAACGTCCGAGAGAGCCACCGTAATTTTGAGCTACAGAAAATTCGAGCGTAACAAGCGCGAGCGACGTGTCGCTGCGCATTATCGGTTACAGACCTCATGTGATCGAACACCCGAACGAGTCGCCGCGTCGTAAAAAAGTTTCTCATTACGACCGCGATAAGCGCCGAACCGAAAGAACAGAGTTTTTCTCTGACGCGCCGTTTTTTCTGACTTGGTCAAATTTACGCCGCGATAATTTAGCGCCGCGCGTGTAGGTATGTAACGGCAGGAATTCGTAAATTGGCCGAGTCGCACACTTGCGCATTCGTCTGTGATGTGATGATAACTTTGTGTGTCTCGACTTAGAAAGTCTCCTGCTAGAAAGCCGCTTTTTACGGTTAATTATTGTTGCGAGAAGGGACGAGGAGGAGCGCGCGATAAGTTCCGACCGATCGTTATCGAATAATCGGTCCTTGGTTTCGATATAAATTTCCCCGCTGAGGTTTTTTCACAGCTGCGCGCTTCGAGTTTGTACCGGCCGTAATAAATCCGACGATGAGTTTTATGAAACTGTTTATTTAAAAATAGAAAAGGCGTGCGTTACCGCTCCGAAACTGCCGCAAATCCGCGGTGCGAATCTTTTATGCAACGGGCCTCTGCAGTTTCATATATGCGCGAAATCCCGCGGCGGCACTTGTTCGCGCGATCAAATTTAAAGGGACTCGCAAATCCCGCAGACGGTCTCCAAATTGGGAATCTCTTTCGTCGCGGGAACTCTTTTAACGGTTCGCAATTAGCGCGAGAGAGCTTTTAAGCTAATTGTTAATTTAACTTCGCGCAACCTGATTATTATTTTCTCGCGCGCGCGTAAATTTCGTCACGCACTTTTTGCGTTTGTAAAAATGTCGCATCTCGAGCGCTCAATATTTCCCCGATTGCGATATTTATTGAGGAAACGGAATATACAACTCAAACACCTTGACTGTGTGCGATCGTTTTCGTGTTTGCTCGACATCTATCAGTTTTTTTTTTTTTTGTCCGACGCGACCCTTTCCCCGATAATGGCGCGACCACGCGCGCGAGACTCGTCGTGAAAGCCCGGCATTGTGTGCGCCCGTTCCCCAATCTTATATTTCCTATTTTTCTTTCACCCTCTCGCGCCACACGAGACAGAGAAAGTGATCGATACAATCACGTCTGCGGATGCGTAGTTTTTGTCGGTGCAAATGTCTGTCGGTTTGTCCGCTCGCGCGTACAAAAATCTCTATCGTGTAACTCGTCGTAAAAGACAAGATTACATATCGGATGTGTTTTTATCATCGGGAGAGACAAAACAGTGTAATACTTCTTTAATGATATCATTAGGACAAGTATGTCAGAAGGAACGTATACATATCGTTAAGACAAATAGTTGAAATTGTTCGTTTATGAGAGAATTCTCGATCGTTTAGAGATAGCGTCGGGTAATATTTTTTCTTTTTCATTTGGAATTTCGTAATGTTTGTCACTCGCGCGTTTTTTTTTTTTTTTTTTTTTGGAGAAGAGACGCAAAGTGACGGTTCTTTCCAAGTTCGGACCAATATTTCGCGCGGGATTTGTTTTATTTTCTTCGAGTTTCCCTCGACAAATTTTTTTTTCTCACATTTTTGCAAAAATCCGAGACCATATTTTTTTATCGATAAATTTTTCTTTTTTTTATATTTCTCGTTTCCGTGAACGCGCGCGCGTTTTTATTTCTCTCGTCGCGATTCTTCTGTGCGCGTCATCGAAAGCGATCCGATGACGCCGTCGGGAAAGAACTCGTTCGCGTGCGTTTCTGCTCGAGTAGTCTTGCGAATACGAACGGCCGGTTGTATCAATCCTCGTCGAGGTGTTTACGAGCCGCCACGAGACCGCGAGCTGTGATCACGATACTTTCGCGTAACGTTGCCATAACGGTAATATCCTCGCACTTCTTGCAACTCGCGCGCGCGCGCGTGCGTTCGCTCCGCGCCTCCGCGTGGAAAGTGCCACGCACCGGTTTCATTTTCATTCACCGCTCCCCCGTAACTCGTTCCTTCTTAAGAAATGCCGCGCTGCAACTCTCGAGAGCGAGTCGCACTTTTTCCTCGATAAGGAAAGACCGCACTTGTTTCTCTCTCTCGGTGTCATCCGATAGTTTTATTTTTTTTTTTTGTACCTCTTCAAACCTGCGCGTATTTAGCAGCTCTTGAAACATTGCAACCTCAAGTACTGGAGAACATGCAGCGCGAGTGCAACTCTATGTGACGATTTTATTTTACATAATTACACGGCTCTCGCGTGAGCAGTTCGTTCAACATCATTTTTAGTGCGACAATTTATACACGTCGGGTTTTGCGCTCGATAAGAGACGCGATGGTGCGCAAACCGACTTTTAATTTCGAACTTACTTTAGATTATTTTTGTCTCTCAAAACTCGCTTCGAAACTAATTGAGAAGTAAATTAAGCAACATTTTATTTCTTGTTAAATAAATAACAGAGGATACTTGTAGACAGAAGATGCTAGAAGTTTTGTTTTAATAATAAACAAACAAACAATAAAATGCGTCGAACGATTTACTTGAGGTTTCGAAGAAACGGCTTGGAATTAAAATTAATTGCTGATTAGTCTGAAAAAATTTTTTTTCTTGTTTTATCGCGAGGTAACGTGAACACCGCGATAACGGTGAGAAATTCGAGGACGAGGCCGCGAATCTGCACGATAAACATTCGCGAGATTCGCCGGCTAGTTTTTCGCGACGTCGGCAGCGTCGTCGTTGCGTTTGTTCGCGGTAATGTCGCGCTGCTCGGTGACGATTCGCGCGCGATATTGTTCGCATTCCACGAGGCGCACGTCACTCTCCTTTACCGAGCAACCGACCGACGAGAGGGAGTCTTATTCTCAAAAGCCGCAGAAAATTGCACGTTACACCTTGTGGCAACGCGCGATGTGATGAAAAAAAAAAAAAAGAAAAAAGAAACATTGCTTTATCGTTTATTTTGCTCTGTGTAAAAAAAAACTAGAAAAAATGCGCGAGAGTTTTTAAAATAAGTTTTAAGAATTAAAAAATAGACCTAGAAAAAAAAAAAAAAAAAAAAAAAGACAATTAGTCAATGTTGGAAACGTTTCGATTATTCATTCTGATTGTCAGAAGAAATGTGACAGTCTCGTTTTTGCACGATGGATGCATCTCTATTCACTGATTTTATTTTACTTTTTTTTTTTTCACGCAACACACAAATTTGTTTAGTGTGAAAAAAAAAAAAAAGAACAGAACGATTAAAAGCAGATAACAAAAAGTAGTTTGGTGGGTTTATTAATTGACATGTGACCCGTTCTAATAAAGCCCTTGACTTCACATCGGTCGTAAAAGTAGGCTTGACACCAATTCGCGCGTTAATATTATTATTTGCGGCGCGTCACATTTTTCTTTTGTTTTTTTTTATGATATTAGACCTTGTTCACGCACATTGCGTTTAAAGACCTCGACGACTTTATATATATATTTTTTGTAACAGCCGTATATTTCGTTGTTTTGTTAAGTAGATCAGAAGTTTCCAACATCTCGCTCGTTTTTCGACACTTCGCTGCGCGGACGAGATAAAAGGACGGAAAAAACACTGTTTTTGTATTACAAACAATTGTAAATTAATGTTAAATTATATAATACACGCGCGTATCTCACGATTATTATTATTTTTTTTTCCGACCACGACGCTACGCAGAAATACTCGCGAAGACGAGATACACGCGCGCACGAAACACTCGCGTGCACGAGATACTCGCGGCTCGGAGTTGCCAGCTGCTAATTTCGTCGTTAATTACGGGAACGACCTCTCCGCGCGTGTGCGTGCGATATCGCGTACCGATAGCAATCCGCGATAATTGTCGCGTTTGCACGACGACTCTCCGAGTGTGTGCGTAAGGACAGACACTCGGGTCGGAGGAGGAAAGAGACACGATTCGAATTCGCGTTCGTCATTCTCCGAGAAATCGCGGCGCAGACTTTCCTGATCGGTCGTAAAACCGATAATGCAAAGTGATAATAACGCGCGAAGCGACGACAGATAAGATATACCGGCGACATGTAGTATCCTCTATCAATCAATCTGCAGCCCACATAAATGTTACAACGTGAGAATTTAATTGAGGCGCGAGGATGATGATAGCAAAATAAAAAATAAAACGATGAGGTGATACGACGTGCATTGCAAACACATCGGAATTTTGATTTTTCTCAGATTCCCAGGATGTCGATCTGGACGCGATCCTCGGTGAATTGTGCGCTTTGGAGCGACGCTGCGACGGCGACATCGCCACCACTCCCGCGCCGGATTCGCAAAGGTCGGGACGACCGACCAGCGCGCGAATCAATCCGGGAGATAACACGGACATTAAAAACGAAGGAGGTACGTGAGAAAAAGAATGAGTTTGCGATATAGGCTTGTAAAATTTAATTGGGTGGTTTTTTGTTTTTTCAAAATTCAAGAAAGCAAAGGAGTTTATTTTCGAGACGCAAACTAAGCGTCTGATGTGGTTCGAATCAAATTTTTGTTTTGCAGGTATGCGCACCGACAGTCCCGACAATGACAGCGCATTCTCGGACACGGTGTCCATGTTGTCCAGCGAAAGTTCGGCAAGTAGTAGCGGTTCCGGACACAAACCACCTCAGACCGCCATGCACACGGCTCCTCAGCAACAACCACATCAACTTGTCGGTGAGTCCTCGCATTATCATACCGCGACAAACTCTCGGTGATTTCAAAGGCAACGTCGTTCAAGTAAAATTCAAACGTTCTCGAGCTTTTATTGTTTCATCAATTTGTTTTGTTGATTTTAAATTTTGTTTTATAAGTCGTCTATTTTTACATAATTTTTATATTTTTTATAAAAATACCTCGCGCAAACATAAATTTCAAATGATTACACGACGGTGCGACCGATCGTCGCGAAGTATATTTTCGTAATGAAGCACATTCACGCTCGTAGAAAATAGATAGAGAGATGTGTATGTTTTTGTTCTTATCTTCGCACAGACGCAGCGAGCAGAGCAAAGGCAGAGAAGATACGTCTGGCGCTGGAGAAGATGCGCGAGGCCAGTGTACAAAAGCTCTTCATCAAAGCTTTTACGTTGGACGGTAGCGGGAAGAGTCTTCTCGTCGACGAGGGGATGAGCGTCGCGCACGTGTGTAGGTTGCTCGCGGACAAAAACCACGTGCCAATGGATCCGAAGTGGGCCGTGGTCGAGCACTTGCCCGATCTCTTCATGGGTGAGCATGATCTATCTTCTAA
Organism: Pseudomyrmex pallidus; assembly: GCA_014825455.1. Classification (NCBI taxonomy): domain Eukaryota; kingdom Metazoa; phylum Arthropoda; class Insecta; order Hymenoptera; family Formicidae; genus Pseudomyrmex; species Pseudomyrmex pallidus. The sequence goes on along the minus strand of QVNV01006839.1, from coordinate 16,691 downwards.
AGACATCGCTGATTGCCGCCCGTAACTTTTCTGTAAATGACGATTTGATCTTCCTTTTTCTTTTTTAATATTTTAATATTAAAAATTGCATAACAACATATTCTTGTAAAATTATTTCGGTCTGTCGGCGTTACATTTTCTGAAAGATACGTCGCAAGGAATTTATTACGTCTTGAAAAATAAAGTTTTTTTCCGACAAACAAACGAGTTTTCGTTTACGTGACGAATTTTTTTTGCAGAGAGAGTCTACGAGGACCACGAGTTATTGGTGGAGAATCTCTTGCTTTGGACCAGAGACTCCAAGAACAAGCTGCTCTTCGTCGAGAGACCGGACAAAACTCAGTTGTTCCTCACGCCCGAACGATTTCTGCTCGGTCCTTCGGATCGCGGCGGTGGCGAATACGACGATCACTTGAGAAATATTCTACTGGAGGAGTTCTTCTCGAGCAGCAACGTCGGCGTGCCCGAGGTAAGTGGCGAAATGACATGTTTACGATCTTGTTGCCGTCGTCTTGGCATCCAGGCCAAGAGAGCGGGAGAGCGAGAGAGATACCGTGTCTCTCCCGGTAACGAGTTCTCTCGCTGCCGCACATCCTCTCGTCTTCCGCATCGATTGCCATTCTTGCTTTCCAGGTCGAGGGTCCTCTATACTTGAAATCGGACAGCAAGAAGGGCTGGAAGAGGTATCACTTCATTCTACGAGCCTCCGGCCTCTATTATTGGCCGAAGGAGAAGGCGCGCACCGCTCGGGATCTCGTGTGTCTGGCAACCTTCGACGTTAATCAGGTTTGTCACATTTTTAAAAAGAAAAATTTCGGCGTAATATATTTATTTAAAATGTAATTTTTATTTGTTTTGCACGAAACTGCCGATCACTTTGTGCCGCGAGTCGCACAATTCCCGAAAGAGATTTTATTTTAATTCGTTGTACCATGTACAAAAAATCTCTCTCACAGGTTTACTACGGCGTCGGCTGGCGAAAGAAATACAAAGCGCCCACCGATTTCTGCTTCGCCGTCAAACACCCGCGACTGCAGCAGCCCAAGTCCACCAAGTACATTAAATTTCTGTGCGCGGAGGACAACGCGTCTCTGGAGCGATGGATGGTCGGGATTCGCGTGGCCAAGTACGGCAGGCAACTGATGGAAAACTACCGAGCGCTCGTGGACGAACTGGCACAAGAGGATCTGGATCTGCTGGCGCACGCCAGATCGTGTTCCGTCAGTTCTATCGCGGCTCCGCCGAATCAGACCCAGTATAACACGACGAATGACAACGCGCGGCAGTTCGCGGAGAACGTGAGGCACAGCAACGAAACTACGGTCGCCCAGACTAGACAGTACGACGGTCAGAGGCAGAGTTACAATTCGGAACAACGACAGAGTTACAACAATGATGGCAGGTTGAGCAGAGCGAGCAGCTCTAGCTCAAGCGGATGCTTGTCCGACGGGGCGCCGAGTAGCTGCGAGGTGAATAATATAATCACGCGCTATTAAGTAATGACGAACTTATGAATCGTTTCAATGTTATCTCGCGATTGCGCGTGATTATGTAATTTTTTTTAAATATTATTATTAAACAATTAGGTGGCCTTCGAATGTGGTGAGTTTCCGACCGGCACGATAAAACGAAAACCGTCAATGAATCCGAAGTTGCCTCTCACGTCGATCACAAGGCAGTTGAAGGAGGTCGGCGAAACCGTGCGGGACGAACCGGACTCATGTCCGAGTCCGACGAGTTCGGGATCGGGCACGCTGACCAGGAGACACAGCCGGCGGCGAAGCGGCACCGATTCCGACGGCTCCGGAACGCTGAAGAGACATCACAGATCTGGAAACGCAACACCCGTCAGTCCTGTGCCTCCCGGTACACCGGTGAGGGAGAGAGCAAGTCCGATGGGATACAACAGATCGGACAGTCAGGAAAAGACGCCGACAAGTCCGATACAATCGTGTATGGTACGTGTATGACGTCTTTGTGACGTGATAACCTTTGATTATAATTTTAAACGACATTGTTTAATACGTGCGAAAACTTTATGCGCGTTGCAGATGGATTCGATAACTTCGTTGCCGCCGCCACCGTCGCCGTCGAGAGTCGCCGAGGAAGTTGAGTCCGACAGCGAGCCACTTCCACCGCCTCCACCTGAGATGTTTCGGTCGAATCTCTCACTCGATTCCCTTCCGCCGCCGCCCGCGCCCGGCGAACTGCCGGTTTGCAATACGCCAGAACTCACGGGCTCCTCGTTGAGCCTCGCGTCTCTGCCGCCGCCGCCCAGTCCTCTGGTCGGCGAAACCGGAACAATACGTCGGGCTAGACCCAAGCAGTCCACTCCCACGAACTCTATTACCCCCGAAAATACACCCACGCACACTCCCAATCTCAGATCGCAGCCGAATCAAATGTACACGAACGCGAACAGTGTTACGGTGATGAACAGCAATTCGATCCAGAATTCCAATCAAAATTTCAACTCGAACGCGTCTCCGAACACCCACGTGAACAATAACGCCAATTCCTCCCCGCACAGTTCCTATCCGGGATCCACGGCGAGCACGCCGACCTACGCACCGAGCTCGCCCAGTTTTGGCGCACCGCCGCCCTTCGTGCCACCGCCGGCTTACGGTTCCCAACCGCAACACTCTCAGAGTCTCGGCAGACAGAATTCCAAGTCCGAATCGGTTTACGCGAGTCACGGTCCTCATCATCACACCATCAACGTCGTGCAACCCATCAGGCCGAATCCAAACATGGATACCGTGCGACGCAGCGCCATGAAGCAAACCAGCGGTCATTACGCGGCTCCGCCCTATCTGGCCGAGCTGAAGGCGGCCTCGAGCCCGCAGCCGCAACGTCGGGTAACCATTCAGGAACCCCCGACGTCGCCCAAGTCCAAGACCGGAACCGGCAAGAAGATCACGTTCAATCTGCCACCCCAGCAAGAACCCGGAAGTCCCGCTCTGCCGCAACGAAAACCCACGCCGCCCAGACGATCCGACAGCACCAGACTCACGTCGCCGAAGAAGCTGGCCGCGTCCGATCAGGCGCCGCCGGGCGACTTTCTGAAGGATCTCCAGAGAGTGATGAGAAAGAAGTGGCAGGTCGCGCAAAAGTGCAAGCTTGACTCGACGACGACGCCGCACGAGGTGCTCGGTTTTCGGGATCCGCCGCCGGCCGTGGCGGACTACAGGGAAACCAACGTGTCCAACTGGGTGCAAGAACACTACGGCGCGGACAATCTTTACGAGAACGTGTACGCGACGGATCCGCACGGTCCGGTCGAGTACGCGTCCAGTCCGGCGCGACAGCCGACGGTGAGGTTCGCCGACGAGAACCGCAGCATGAACATCGTGAACGCGATCGCGGGCAAGAGGAGACCGCCGCCGCCGCCGCCGAAACGGGCCGAGACCACACATCTCACCACCACCAGGGCGATGCACTGACAATAGCAGATAATTCAGCCTCATCCCGAGAGGCGATGGTACTGCTGTCTCTGCGGCTGGTGGAAGAACTGAGAAGAGTGCGGGGGGACGGCACGCGACCGTTCCGGGATGCCGGCTACATCGGGTCCACGTGTTTATAGCAGCTGCGCTTTCTTTAACCGAAGAATCGAATCGAGACGAGAGAAACGCGGGAAAAACGCTTCTTCGGTTGTAACAAGAAGGGTTGTACACGTTTTTCGTTGCGCACTTTGTTGTCGGAGCTCTACGTTGATAGATTTTATCTTTCGAATCGAGGGGAGTTTGTTATTCAGGTACGAACGTAACAATCTGCCAAGTCTCTCCGTAACGAAAATTTGATTGACCAACTGAATGTCAATCGAAAAAAAAAAAAAAAAAAAAAATGAGATTACGGAAAGTTTTGAACGGATAAAACAGAAAAAGAATTGACGAATCATCCTTGTTCTTGCATTACCCACGCAATTACAACCGGTTTGCGGAAAACCGGTGGGAGGCGATTGAAAAAGACGTTCTTTTTGAGCAACGAATTAAACTTTTGAACCCGCAAAAATTCGATAGCGTTTATGATCACAACACACACTGCCGCAAATACATAAAAAAAAAGGATGTGATATAAATGTTAAGCGATTACGCCCGTGCTTTTGCGATCGATTTGAGAATTGAAGACGACGAAGGAGAAGACGCGACGCAATTTTCGACAAGAGAAAAAAAAAAAGGAAACGGTCGAATCGCATTTTTCGGTCGAGAGTTCTATTTGTGCGCATATTTCATAACCGCTAACTGCCTCGTCTGCGATTTTCTCAAGTATACTCTCTTGTGGATGTGATAAAAGTAATATAAAATTTAAAATTATATATATATATATATATAAACACGCGCGCGCGAAATATATAATCTATTAAAATATTTTTCAAATTTGGAATCGTTCGATTGCTGATTCGAAAAAGAGCGACTGAAAAAAATTGAATTCGGCACTTAATTTATTTTCCAAGCATTTTTGTTTCGTTTTTTTTTTAAACAAATATCGCTTCAGATCAGCATCGCGAAATTGTTTTGCAGTATATAATGTATTTGTTTGTCTATAATATAAATTTTTTTTACCCCCTCCCTCCACCCCGCGAACGAGGAGAATTAATATAAATTTTATATAATTTGTGTGCGAAAAGCAAGTTTTTTTCTTCTTCGCTTTTTCCAAATAAAAAGCTTGATTCTATATTCCCCTTTCCCCCGCCCTCCCCTCCAAAGATTATCGTAACGAGAATCGATCGCATATATTCTATAATGTGTAAACTGCAGCGCTGGAAAAAAAAAACGCGCGGAAAATTCTTCGTCCCGGCGAAGCGGAAGTGATCTCAATTGGTACTGGTGAAAACACGAACCCCTTTCGCAGCGAGAGTTTTTTGTTTTTTTTTTTTTAAACGACGCGAGAATCACCTTTTTTTTCGACGCGATCACATCCTTGTGTGCGCATAGATATATTATGTATATAAACTGATTGCGCGTTTGCATCGACTTGTATCACACACGATTCGAACACACATGCTTCCGGACGCGGACGCGATGAAGATTATATAAAAACGTCCGTGCGTTCGTCGAACGCGTCCGATGTGGACACCCACCCCTCGGGGGTGGATGTCGCGCGAGATCTCGTTTACGCCATTTCCTTTTTGTTCGATGGGGAAAACAACTCGTCAAAAGTCTGTGCGAGTGTCTCGGACAGACGAGATGAAAGGGAAAACCTCGTCTTCGATCGGAGATAAGAGGTAGATAAAAAAAATAAAAAAAAATAAAAAAAACAAAAAAAAAAAAAAAAAACAAACAAGTACTGCCAAGAAACGTCACATATCGCGCGAACGCGTGCGTCATTCGATTCGTTTGTCTTGGCGATACTGCTCTCCTCCTCTTCTTGTTTTCAAGACGTTTTAGAATTAGATCGTCGCGAGTTCAGTCTCGCCGGAGAGATCGCGGATAAAGCAGTGAAAAAATACGCAGCGATCGATCATCGCGTACAGCCCCCCTCCCCCAACGACGAAAGAAGAACAATGTATCGTGCGTATAACAGCTTCCCGTTTGTGATCGCCAATGGAATCTTCAGCAACGACTAGCCGAGCCTTTTCGAGGGGTCACGTATAGTAGCTGATGTAGTTTTATATCTCGATTTGTATCTCGCATATTTGCATGAAACTTTACATGTGAAAGTTTGTAACCGGACTCTTCTACGGACTCTTGTGCGGTGCGTATCTGTATCGTATCGGATTTTTTATATACACATATATAAGTACATATACACACACACACACACATGCAAAAATCGGTAGCCGCTCTCGAAGCAAGCTCGTTGGTGCGATGTGATTTCCGATATAGAAAGTATTTTATAAGATCGAATTTTGATACGCAAATAAATATTTCGCCGTTGTATGTGAGTAGGAGAAAACCGCAGCGTCGCGAACGGCGACGTCTAGATTTTCAGGAGAAATCTCTCTTTTGATATTCCCGTTTTTCCGAAGAAAAGAAACAAAAATCAGCGCGACTAATAATCTTCAAGTTCTCCAAAAACTCTCGAAAAAAAGATCGATTTGCGCGCGCGCGAGAACTTTTCCAATTTTGTCTGAGAAAGTGTCGTGTGTGTCTGTGCGCGTGAGAACTTTTTCCAGTTTTATAAAAAAAAAAAAAACGTTTTTATAACCGGGTTTTACACCGATTTTCACGCCGTGCCTGTGCGCGAAAAAAACTTTTCCAAGATTTTTTCAAGAGACTCTCGCCACGTGGTCGCACCGACGTGTCCTGTCTCGGAGCGAGCGCTGAGAGAGAGAAAGAGAGAGCGAGCACGAATCTGCGTAAACTGTTGTAATAACACAATCGAATTACTTAATAACGATAGTTAAACAAACAAGAGAAACAAAAACCTCTAACACTTAAAGCGAGAAACCGTCGTGTCGATGTGTCGATTTTTAATTGTATCATCCCGCCTTTTGCGCGCGGTTTAATCAAACTGAACCAATAATATTAAATGCATTTTTGAGACTAATGTAACGATTTTACAGAGACTAAGCCTGACTACACTGATGATGATGTGACTTTTCATATGTAAATTTTTACGACATAATATTCTGTTCGTAAAGTGCGATAGTAGTATCAGTGCTCTTATGCTTGAAAAAAAAAAAACAGAAACGAAAAATCTGCCTTGAAAATTTATAACTCGTCGACAAAAAAAGAAATATCGAACGTTCTGGTGAAACCGACACACACGCGTGATCAAAGATCTTTTTTAATCTTCACGATGCCCGGTGGGATCCAAAGGACGTCGTCAGACTTAACTAATGATTTCTTAAAGAATAACTTCATTTAATTTCTTTGTTAATTTTCATTGAAGTCTCTTGTAGCGCCAAGGTTTTAATTTTCTAATTCAAATCCAAAATTGACGCGCAATTGAATTTTTCCTCTCTGGATTTCTTCTGTCCCCCGTAGATTTCCACCGGGCATAGACGGTGGACAATTTTTTCACTAGACGCGCTCGTGAGGGTTAAACATGACGAAAAGATGCGAGCGATTTTATTGTGACCTACGTATCGTTAGGAGACGCCATAAAATTGCAATAAGATATATTTTTAGCGTCAAATTTCAAATATATTTTATTTGTTATCTGATTTTTTTTTTATTGTTTATAGATATATATATCTCTCTTTCTTCTTTTTTTTTTTTTTAATAGTCTAATATATCTTTATTTTCTATCTTACTGCGAGTTTTGTTTGTCGCGTTTTTTAAATAATAATAACATTGCTGCTCATGTCGCCGATTCCCAAGAAGCAGACGAGAACTGGTACAGAAACTCGTGGAAGATACTGGCGTGATGAGATGAAAAATCTTTCTTTTATTTCTTCTTCTTTCTTAACTTCGTATCTCTTAAGGACCGAGCGCGAAACACACTCGAGGCGTTCTGAGCTATAGATTTAAGATAATATTCGATGTACGCGTGCTGGCTTGATTTTTTTTTTTTTTTGGGACGGAAGGGAATCAATCAATTGCTTGGAATACACAGAGAGGCGTACTTTTTGATGATTGAAGCTTTTATATCTCGTGTAATACAAAAATGTGTTATCACAGTGCAATTGGAAAATCAACTTGGACGAATTTCTGACGACGAGATGAGAAATTTGTGTAACAGCGATTATATCGATTACTAACAGAAATAATAATAATAATAATAAGAATAATAATTTTATTGTATTCAGGGAACCGGCTTAGAAATAAGTAAGAAAAAAACTAATGAGAGTAGCTGCTAATCTTTTTTTTTTTTTACTTCTAAATATCGAGCAAACGAAACGAAGAACATTTAAAAGTATATTTGAACAAGCGTTACTTTTTCTTGAAAAATAGGATGGAGGAATCCGTCAAGAGTCGGTCCCCGATTGTATCGTACCTTTTTTTTTTTCGATTACATTTATTCTAAGTTGTACGTATAGTTCTGTAAATATTGTAACGAATGATTACTACTACTATTACTACTACGGAGAAAAACTACTACTTGTTGTCAGTGATGTTGCGCGGCAATGACACACAACACGTATTATTTACGTTATTTACGAGGGAGAAGAAAGAGAAACGTGGGAGAGCAAACCCGTTCGAGAGAGAGAGATAGAGAGAGAGAGAGCGGGAAGATCCAATCCCCCGCGAGAAGACGTGTGGGGGCTTTATTGAGTTTCAATTTGGTTCAATCAGTGGCTAAACGATCGGATTTATCGCGAGGAACGAGACACACGCGTCTCGGATTGCGTTTGCGTCGCTATACAAAACGACGCGAGCTTGAAACAATTAGACTCCGAGTCGTTAGAAATTGTTTCTTGGATACCTTCTCTCTCTCTCTCTCTCTCTTTCTGTTTCTTCTTCTCCCTCTCTGTGTGTGCAGCAGGTGTTTAAAAATTGTGACAATACCATTATTTCATGACTCAACGCCAGTTGTTTAGGTATATGGACACGTACCAAGCGAAAAAAAAAAACGAAAAAACAAAACAAAGAAATGCGCAGCAGTTGAAATATTATAGGTATTATATTCATGTTTTTATGTAAATAAATTTTTGGTATATTTCAATGATCGACGGACTTGTGATCAATTACAGATCCACCTTTCTCCTCTTTACTTACAAGTGCACTCCTCTCTTAAAAAATGTTTTTTTTTTTTAATAGACGTATATTGTAAATAATTTTATTGGAGAATAATTTCGAGAAGAAATTTTATCGATTTGATAAATTAATATATACGAAAAAAAAGGTTTTATAAAACCTCTTGCCATCACTTACAGAGTTTAGCAAAATGTGACATCACACACGCTTTTCTATGCATTGCGCGTATATATGTTATATTAGTTAGCAGTCGAGAGACTGTTTTACATTTTTACGCAGATTGAATAAAGTGTCGTCTTGCAATAATATTACTTTCAATATTACTAACTATCGGTAATGCTTTACTAGCTGCCAGTATAATGAAATACGCGAGAAAATTAACGATAGTTATAAAAAAACATTTAGTATAATAGAAAAAAAAAAAAATTATTTCTCTTTTATTAACATGCACGTAACTTTTTGCAAAATCAAAATGTTTAAAAATCACATTCGAAAGTGTTGTATTATCGCGTGCAAAATATGTTGTGCACGTAATTGTTACACAATATATTTTTTTTCTCGTATCTTTATAAAAAGATTTTTCAGAAATTAACTTTCTCTTTACATGTTTTCGATCTTTTACGCGATTACGATGGTTTTGCGCGACTCTCTCTCTCTCTCTTCTTTCCCTCTCTTTTAGAATTTCAAACCTGAAGTGCTTACTCTTCTAGGGGCATATAAGTGGCAAAAAGCCGCGCGTTTCCGGTCATAAAAGCCGCCTTAATAAAATCTCCTCGTTTTTTAATATTTCCAAGCTCCGTGTGCGAGAGTACCGCGTGCTCGTACAACGTACGTGTATATATAAAACTTACGCGGTATTGAATTTTCCAGCTTTTTCCACCGCGCCGTCCGACGAAAGATCGCGCGTAATGTGTACTTCGATATATTTTTATGACTTTTTTTTTTATTCTCTTAATGCATGTTATATAACGCGGTGTAATTCGCGGTAACGAGCGGTGATTCATGATTCATTCGTTCACATAAATTCTGGTCGCGTTCTTTGTTGGCGTTTCTTTGTCACGAGTGGCGTGCAATTAAACCGGTCCGTAAGTACGCGATAAGCGCGATCATACACGTTGAATCGTACGTCGGTTTGATTCAAAAAATTGAAAAGTAAGACTCCGCCACCGTTAAATCGAGTTAATAGATAATTATTCGCACAGCGACCATTCCGCGAAAATTATTGGCAATCGCGTATACACGCTCGCCTCGTTTCGCTTCATAACACGGGGGAAGATTGACGCAAATATACGAAATTGCTCCGAGCGTTGCGCGCGGGGGGGTTATACCGTTTTATGGGATTCTTTTTACGACTTACGGCAAGTCCTGCGTTCTACTTTGCGTTTACGTCATACGCGACCCTCGAGCGTTTATACGCGCGCCGCTATTGCGAGCACGCAAGAAGAACGAAGGAGGAAGAGGAGAGACACACAGGCAACACGTCGGGGCAAGGGGGATGTTTACGTGCCGTGGTATATCGAGTGCTCTCTCTCTGAGAAATTTCTATCTTCCTCCTCGCTTTCCAAATTCTGTAAAAGTGTCCCACGTGCGCGCATAAAAACGCCCCTCTCGCGTGTTGCGTCACGCGGTCCACGCGTTTCGTGGAGCCGTAACTCGAGTCGCGCAATCTCCCCAACGTGAACGCGAACGCGATAAAATGTTAATAAAATATTATTACAATCCTATCTCGCGGCTGTGTTTCGCATATTGTCTCGTAGCGGAGATTTCAATATTAATAAAATAGTTATTACGTCGCGTTTTATACTTTTAAGGAGCGATCATCCTCTCGAGAGAGGGAAACGAACGAGTTCGCCAAACTCGATAAAAAACAGAATTTCAATATTTAAAACAAAATTTAAAAAGACAGAATTTCAAACGTTTTCTTCTTATCGCGAGTTTCAAATTAAATAATGTTAAGAAAACTTTGCAACAATTCTTTCGAATGTCCACCGGTACGCGTTTTGTTGTTTCTCTTGACGAAAAAGAAACAGTCTCACATAATTTAATGATTTTTGAAGAGAGTTTCGAAAGGTGCTGGAAAAAAAAAATAATATCCACGAGAAAGGTCAGAGTGCGCCGGAAGGCGTTGACGACGGCGAGCGTCGTCTTCGACCTCGACGTCTCCCCGCGAACAAGACACGTCTCGCTGGTGGACGAGGAGAATGAGGAGCGCAGCGCGGAGCGAAGCGTTTGAGCGGCCCGCTTTCCAGGAACATGGGCGTAAATCACGATTTTATTGCGGATAATTTTACGAGGAGTCGAGCTCGCCGCCGCCGCCGACGACGACGACGACAACGACGACGCTACCTTAAACTTGTAATCGCGCCACTTGCTCGAGAGCCAGACCCATCGTGTCGCAGGATCGTTAGCGAATTAGTGCGACAAGGTGGGATCTCGACGAATATTTGAAAAAAGAAAATCGATCACGCGCTTCATTTCGCGTGCCGATAAAAAGAGTGAAATAATTTCTGATCGACTGACGGGACATTGCAGTCTGTTTTTCGAATCTTTCTCAATTTTCGACAAGTATTTCAACAAATATTTCTACGAAGGCAAACTTCGCTTCGACGTTTTAAAAAAAATAAAAATGAAAACCAACGTAACACGTTGCAAGCTTTTTCTATCGCTCGGAAACTTAAAAATTGAAAAACTTTGTATATAAAAAAGTTCTCGTGTCAGATCAAAAGACGAGTAAAAAACAGGTCTATAAAAACTCAACGTGGATCGAGAATCAACAGTTTTGCGTGAAAAAAAAATCATTTAATTAAAAGATTGAAGCTATTTAATCAAACTTGAGTTCGACGTAAAAATCAGTGATTCTCGCGAACGACTCGCGCGCTTAATAAAGAGCACGCGCGATAACAAGATCGAGGAAAGAATTTCGGGAGGCCCCGAGAACTCATTTTCTCCGTCGGACTTTATCGACCTCGCGAATGAGCTCCCCATATCCCGACGGCGGGAGTCAATTAAGTCTGATTACCCGGACGCGTTTCGGCGGCTGGTGGAATCAGCATAAATTCGACGCCCTCGATCCCTTGACGGAGCAATCGACTTTGTCGTGTGTGAGTTTTCGACTCGCTTCTTGTTTTCCGTCCTTTTCTCTTTTTCCCTCGCTCTGCCGCGGCGCTCGTCGCTCTTGCCGGCGCGCGGAAGTACCGCAGGTTTTACGATCGCCGATACGAGACGTTTTACCGGAATTAAGATTCCGGGGGTGGAAAGGAGGAAGCGTTTCCCCCTTTCCTTCCACGGGGGCATGTCTGACACTTTAAGCGTCTCGTAAGTCTGCGGGCGTGCGCGTAAATTATTCCGCCGCGACGCAACGTCGCTCCTTGTAAACGCTTCCATTTATATATAGGCTGATTTTACAACGAGCGGATGTATGTATACGCGCGAGTACATCTTACATTATACTCCGTCATAAAACTCTCTTACCCTCCTCTTCGTTTAGCCCCCCCTCGCTTCGCGAGGAAAATGTAGTTGAAAGATATTCTTTTTTAAATATGCACGTTTCGATAAATTTTAAAATCAGCGTTTTTCATCAGCGAAATTTCTCACGCGGAGACGTTGCTGAGGTATTTCGAGTGAATGTTTTTTTTTTTTAATTTTTTATTTTGCCGCTTTTTGCGAAGTTTCGGTAGAAAATTCGGACATCGGAATCTCACAAAGAAATCAATTTTTGTGTCGACACATCTCGAAACAAACGGTGTTAAATTCCGCGACTTTTTTTTTTTTTGTTTCCAATTCCGTCGAGCGCGAAACGGTTGATCTTTTTATCTGAACTCTTCTATCAAGGATTTCGACGACCGCAGGAATGTCGGTCAGCGTGTGCATGCTCCTGGCGAACCGCTGGTGGTCCCCCGACTATATCACTTCTCTCGGCCCGTGACCTTGAAAACGACACCGCTCGTATTGCGGTAACTTCCTTTTAACCGCCTACGATCATGTGAATGTAAATTTTACGGTGGATGCCATTTCGGTGCGTAATGCGGCACTTGAGATTCACCGCGGGTCTTAAAAACTTGTTTGGTCGGTGTATTTACCGCCAATAATAATCACTCAAAGAGAGAGAGAAAGAGAGAGAGAGAGAGATAGTAATACGCTCGTCTTCATTGAAAATTAAATTGTTTGCATTCGATTGAAAGTTTACTGAATAAAAATTTGCAAAATTTGCAGAATCAAATAAGAAGAATATTAATTAACAAACAGATTAATAAGATTATTGAAAAAAAAAAGAGAAAACACACAATAATTACTCAGTGACAAAATCAATTAAATCATTCTAAATAGAATTAAAAAATAAAGTTCAGCTTTTTTTCAAAAAATAAAATTCATCTCTCTTCGTTTTCTAAAAGAGATCAACTGGTATATCCCTTTCATCAGCTCTTCCCTCGTCTCATTTGTCAATGAAAGAGATCCGCGGGTAAAGATAAAGAAAAATCGAAGTGTGACACACGCGAAACGAGCGTAAGATTGGCGCGGGACAAGAAGGAGCTCTTGCGAGAGAGATAGATAGAGAGAAAGAGAGAGCGAGAGAGCGGATCTCTTAAAGAGGATGTATGGGATTAAGATAATAGTCTCGAGAGGGAAGGAACTCGGAAGGTGGAGGAGGCGGAGAAGCAAAAACGAGCGATATGATGTGGGTCAAAGTCTTCGGGACTGGGTCGCCACCGTTGGGTTCCTTCTCGTCGTGGGTCGAGTCCCTCGCAAGCTTCTTCGGGATCGACCACGACCCGCGCCGCCGCCGCCCGCCCCCGTAGAGCGGTTTCAATTCCCACGGCGACGTCGGACTTCCGATACTCCTGAATGCCGCCACGTACCGCAGCCGGAAGTTCCGAGGAGAGACTCGTAATTCGATTAACGCGATATTAAACGGGGCGGCATTCTCATCGTTGTTCGAGAACTCGCGAAACTCGTCTCATTTCTCGCCAATTGAACTCACTTTTGCGAAGAGCAGACGCGTCTGCGAATAATCGCCTGCAGTCGTATATATTTTATTTTCTATATGAAATAATGCAAATAAAATAACAAATAGTAAACTAACAAATGTTACATGCCAATAAATGTTACGCGAAATGCATATAAATTAATATTATTAATAAATTAATATCTTAACAAACGCCCGAGCGTTATTGTCGGTTTTTTATTTCGCAAAGGAGTTGCGAAAATAATTTCGCCGTGTTCTCTTGACGGGAAGAGAATAAAACGAAATGAAATCTCGTAACTCAGTGACAGATTCATTACAGGGTGATATCGCAGGGTGGAGAGAGAAAAAAAACAACAAGGAAGTTTTTCGATGACCGATGGTCTGCGTGGGGTAGATTCTCGTCTCTCCTCTTCATTTTTCTTCTTCCTCGCCGCGTGCCACCCTTAACAAGAGTCTCTGTTATGTCTTTAATAAGATAACGCCGCGAGGACCACGTAACACGTCTCTATCTTTAGGGGAAACGAATCTGTTAATCTACACTCGAAATCGCGAACGGACGTAACAAATGCCATAATCTTTTTTTCGGATATCGAGTCGTCACTTCTTTTATTTCGGCGAGTATGCGCAATTTTTTGTAGGAAAGAATTGAATTAAAATCACGCTCTTTTCACGCGTCGCTTAATTAGCAAATATATTTAACGTTTAAAAACTGGATATTGGAGGAGACACATGTGAAAATGTTTTTAATTAACTCACGATCTCTCTTTGCGTACGGTCTATTGTAATTTTTGAGAACAATTCCTGCGAATCTCCCTACATTATAATAATAATTAAGAACGACATTGCGAACGCACCGTAATTACGTTAATTACCTTATCATTTCAATGAAGCTTGTGCCACCGTAATACACGACCGGGCAAACGCAAACTTTACCTATTCGGACAAGAACTGAAATCCTCAGCTTGCAATTATCAGCGCGGAAAATGGAAATGGCGGCGGCGAGCGGCGGCGGCGGTCCTCTTCCGGCAACCACGAAATTTCACTTTCCACCCTTTCCATTCTCGGCCAAGCGCCGACCACCACCGTCTCTCGTCGCGTTCTATCCTATCTTCCAGCGCTATAAATTAATACTAATCTCGGAGCGCGAGCTCATGCAGGCTTCCTAGGCCGCGAAGGGCGGCTTGGATTTATTGAGATTCGAGTAACTCGCTGCGACGTTATCGTTCGCCGGCTTCTCTGGTATACCGGCCATAAATGCCGTTGCTAATCGTGCTTCCGAGTTGTAGTGTCACGTTCAAGGTCGTGTTAAAAGTGCTCCATAAACTGACGCGTCCGATACTTTGAGAGAAAAAGATGTTGGAAGACTACTTTTTAATAATTCCTAAAAAAATCAGGTAATTTGACTACTGTTTTAGAAGAATCTCAAATTGCGGGCTCGTTAATGTTTTACAAAGATAACTTGTGAAGTAATTATAAAATGCAACGAGAAAAGAACAATTGAAAAAATTTATTAATCGCTTCGGAATTGCCTTTATATTAATACTATTCTTATCCGTGTCGAATTGAAAGATGTGTGAAAGCTAACGAGATTACGAAGAGGAAAGTTTCTTAATAAAAATGAGTAATGCTTGTTAAACCGTGTTTTTGAGAGTCTCCAAGTTTCTGCTGGGGTTAAGATGAAAGGATGAGCACCACTGCAGCGTGTCTAATGTAAGAGGAGGCGACTGAAGGTGGAGGAGGTGAGAGTGAACGTGCGTAGTTGAGGGGGCAGCTCGGGCAAGCCGGACTTCGAGGTCCTCCACCCTTCTTCGTGTCGCCCCTCGGCCCTTCTCGTGTCTACCTCACCACCATCCCTCACCAACCACCCCTGTCTTCCCGCACTTTCTCATTGCCTCTTCCTCCCTCGGTCTCGGCGACCTCCAGGAACAGGGGTGGCTTCGCGACGAGGCTGGAGGAGACGAAGGAGGTGGCTGGCCGAGGAGGAGAGCGGAAGAAGAGGGCTGGGGTTAGCTCTGAGCCTAGATCAATACTCGCATCTCCTGCTGGCTGGACCAGACCGGACATTGCGTTCCGAAGCTTACCTTCTCGCCAATATCAAACCACCCTTCCTATGAGTCGTTCTCTCCCCCGCAGCTGGCCCTACCCTTCTTCCTTCCTTTCGTCTCGCCGCGGCCTCTTGGCCGGCCAACTCTCTCGGCGTACACCCTCACGATTTGCATCCAACGAACCGAGCCTTTTGCTAAGAAGAAAATTTTTCGTTCTACTACGAGGACGTTCTACTACGAAAGATTCAGTTTAACTAAGCGTGACAAGTGCGTGGACTCATATTGATGCATCAATTGAACGACAAACTTCGACAGAAAAATATAGATCCATGTTTGTTAAATCTTATATACGAACAATGTACTTTTATAAGAAAGTTTCAGATTTCATTTCTACGTAGACAATTGCATCAAGGAAATCACTTAATCCAATCACAAGTATGTTCGTATAAATATTTCATTTATTACCTACCGACTTACTCAACTCGTTTCAACTTATTATAATTTCTGTAGATTTACAACTTTTTATATTGACGATGATCGTAAAATAAATGAAACGTTCTACACTTATACAAGTTTTTTCATTTTTCACGATTATGTAATCAAATTATGTGTATATGTGCCACATTTTTTAACCACACCTGATACAGTAAAATATTACTGTATTTGACAGTCCGCAGTCTGTGCAAAGTGGGACGGGAAAATGTGCACATTACTCTGTTATACTGCATTTAATTTTATTCTCTGCTGAATAAAGATAAAATTATGAAAAATCTGCTTGTAATTGTCTTTTTTTACTATCTCCTATATACCTATAAAGTCCCGAAACCCTATCTAAAAATGCTGGGAAAATATTGAAAAAGTATCAGGAGAACATAACTAGCAAAGAAGTGGCACAAAGTTCGAGTGGGCGGAGAAATTGGGTGGATCAAATGGGCGGAACTTCCCCGCCCATTTTACCCGCCCACTAAGTCTTTGTGCCACTTCTTTGCTGGTTATGTTCTCCTGATACAATTTTTCAGAAATTCCAAGAAATCCCGACAAATTCCTGGAAAAAGTATCAGGAGTCTTTGTGCCACCTCCTTGCTGGTTATGTTCTCCTGA
>QVNV01006838.1:0-21942 GCA_014825455.1 Pseudomyrmex pallidus | reverse complement strand
TCAATAACAAAATATCGATACTAAAATATCTAAAATAAAAAAAATCATACCGATATTGTCGATATATCGATATCATATGCTCATCCCTATAAACTATACACACATACACACGTCAATAATCAAGTAGAGTAAAATAATGTAATGTCACTGTTTCAAAATTGCATGAGCATTCTATTGAGCACTTATTTGCACAAACGCAATTCTTGTCATAGAGTAGAGAGGTAAAAGAGAAATGTGAAAAGTGAGAATTAATAATTTTCAACAATCCTTGAGAAATGGAACTCAATTGTATTCTTTTATACGATTTAGATTAAGAATCTTTTGTGCAGAGAGGAAAAGTGTAGGGAGTAAAACTGTTTTGTTAGTTCTAATTGTTCTGCCAGTCTTATATGTTTAAGTCTGAATTAACCCGGACGCTATCAGGCAATAAATATAGTCATTTTATCATCCGATATAAGTGTGTGTATGTGTATGTGTACATGTATAACTATCATAAATATTTATAAAATTAAATGTCTTTCCAAGTCTGCGTTCATCGCAATGCTATTTCATGCGATTGATAACCAAATCAGCCATAATAATCAAAGCTTTTTGATAAGGGCTTTTGATAAAAGATTGCGCGATCTTGCTTGCTTCTGCGCAGTGTTTTTTTGCCAAAAATCTTGTCTGTTCGAGACCATTGGATTTGTGTACCAATTCAAAAGCCTTTTCTACGTCTCCAGGCTCTTGAAAGCGACGCATGATCATAGCGTTTAATTATATATATATATATAAAATGTTTAAAAATCACAGTGATTTCTAATCAAAAATTGCATGAGAGATTAGTGTACAGTTTGCATACTAACTCGTTCGCAAGCAAAAAGTACTGGGGCTGTGGCTAATCCGAGTTTAAGATCAGCAGCTGTGGGTTTTCCTATAGCTTCTGAAGAAGCTACGAAATCCAGAAGATCATCCACCAACTGAAAAGCTAAGCCGACATTTCTACCGTATTGAAAGGCCATTTCTATCATGTGATCATCAACTTCGGAAAGTATAGCAACCTAAGAAGTAAAATAATGTCTATCATGATTTGTTTACAGATTTTGAGTAGCAAAGATATTGTGATTTCACGAGTAATAATAACTATATATACTTACGGCTTTAACACAATTAGCGATTAAGCTTGCTGTTTTTCGATAAGTTTTTGTGAGATAGTGTGCAAACCTTTCATTTTCTGTCTCTCTGGAGCCAAGTTGCATAAATTCACCTTGTACCAAATCAGAAATAATCTACAAAATAGCAAAACTTAATATGTTTTGTTAGTATGCTATTATATTTTGAATGCTGTTTGACAAAACAGATAGATAAAATATTATCTATAAGTAAATTATAGGTAAAAGATAAAATTATAGATTATAGATAAAATATTGTATTTTACAAACTGTTGAAAACAAACTTTTGAAAAACATACAAATAATACAAACAAATAATTTACCTGACTGACAGTAATAGTCACGTCGTTATTTTGAATTCTGGAGAGCATTGTACAGGCGATTGCTAAGATGTAATCTCCTGCCATGACTACCTACAATAAGCAATTAATATTAAAAATAGGATTTATGTATAATTTTTATACTTTTATATCATTATTTGATATTTATCACACACATAATAAAACTAATCATTAAATAGTAATAATTCCTTCAATTTTTTAAAAATAATAAAGTTAACTTTTAATATTTAGGTGCAAATATATGTACAAGTAAATACATAATGCGAAATAGAGTTAATGAATTCATATGATTATTATCGTTGCCGTTAATAAAAGTATTGCAAAACGGAGGGAGTTTTTTTCACTAAACTCTATCTCTACTTCGCGCGTTTAGCTTCCAGTGCCAATGGCTCGACTTTCAATGCTGCGCTACGCATAGAACGCTCTTATGCAGGAGCTACTGTCTATAAAATATTATCGCCTTTATTTTTTATATCGCATAGTAGGAAAACTCCCTCCTCCTCTTCTTGTACGCCTAGTTAATAACAGTAAAGTCAATGTAATACCTTGCAGATGTAATTTGTGTTTCCTTTCACTGAGAATCTTATATCTTTGGTTTCTTCATTTTCAAATTTGATTTTTAAAGCTTTTATTCTTTATCATATCATGTATATATGTAGACATTAAACCTACTTTATTTGCTTATTTTAAAATTATTTTTTGCTAGTTATTTATTGAGTAAAAAGTATGTGGGTAAAAAATAATAACATTTGTATACGTAATGCCGATAGAAAAAAGTTTAAAAATTCAAACGTACATAATATTAAAAATTTAATGTTACAATGGAATAGAAAAACAATGGCTCATAAGTTTTATTCAAGCACACCACATATTCGGTTTTAGTTGCATCGGTCTGCGATCAGTAGCAGAGAAAATTATTGATAAATTGTTTTTAAACGAACGTTTTATAACGAGTTAAACTGCAAAACTTTTGTCGACTTTTAATGATTGCTACTTATTGTGTTATATGCTGATTTCTCTACATATATTTACTCGTATATTAAATTCTAAAATCAAGATATGTTGTTCCGCTTTCTATTCCTTTTATAATGTAATTCACATAAATTTTCTTGATTCTTTTGCTTTTTATATTCTATTTAATAACTTTTTACAGTGTGTACACACACACACACACACATTAAATATGCGTACATGTATATATATTGAGTCATTAAGTATGAAACTAGACAAATATATGTATAAATACATTTTTTTTTTCCATACTTAATAATTGAATATATGCGATAGTGTTAAATACTTGAAAAATATAAAACCTACTGTAATTTGCGGTGGTTATTAAATGAAACGGTAAAATTGTAAGATTGTCCAATAATTGTAGAATTAAATTCTGTAGAAATACAGGATGAAACTTTTAGACTGTTATCTTAGACAACGTTTTGATTGGGTAGAGCTAATTGATGGAACATCGTTTCGGTACTGACAATAGCAGAAGTAACAAACAGCTCGTAATTTCGAGTTTCACATCCGGCATTATTAATGCGTCGCCTTATTTTCAAAAAAAAAAAAAAAAAAAAAAAAAAAAAAAAAAAAAAAAAAAAAAACATGCGCCTTAGCAATACTTTCTTGCAATTACTCCAAAGCATACGAAGTTTTGCTAAATATACATCAATGTGCAGAAAGCGATGATTTATTGCATTTATTTATTTGAGAAAGAAACATTAATTCATCTCGCTTAACGTTATACCGAAAAAAAAAAAATTATCATTAGTGTTATATATTTCACAAGACGCTGTTGCATGTTGTACAACACACATTCGCTGGACAGTTAAACAAAATAAAAATGAAGAAAACTAAAACATGACCTTCAGCAATCTAAGTGACAACTGCGTGTGTATATATATACTCTTTCATATGTAAACCGCAACCAGGTGCTGGTCAGAGCACAAAATTTCGTGGCAGATTGACCTATATTTGTGCTTCAAATTTTGCACCTGGCTTGCTACGTTTATTTACTCACTTTCTTTCTGAAAACCTTTTTACACATGATCTTGTTATTAATAAATATATCTCAAGAACTTATTTGTATAAATGTATTTATATAAATGTATTTTCAAACTGTTATACAACAAGAATTCTCTCGATTAACCATGCATCGTTTCGGATTTATTGATCATTGCTTGTGTGTATGTGCATATATATATATGTATATAAAATAAATTACAATGTATGCGTATATATATATATATATATGTATATATATATAAATATATATTACAATACACACACACACACACACACACACACACACACACACACACACACACACAAAATTGTAATATAAATATATGTTACAATTCTTTAGTCAACGTGCTGTCTCCTACAACTGATAGAAAGGAACGTGAGAGTTTTTTTTAAGCTTTATATTTCCAGAAAGTACTAATTCCATCATGCGTCAAGGTTGTCATACTTTTCAAGTTTCTTCACGATATTTACGCGTGCAAATTCTAGAATCAATTATGCAAATTGTAACACAACTGAACTGCCTATGTATTTATCCAATCTTTATTATCTAACTCCGACTAAATCTAATCTATCTTGCTGTATGCAATCTATCATATAACGTGCATTTGTCATATAAGAAATATATGAAAACTAGTCTTCTCATACAATTTATATAGAAGATACAATATACAAGATACAAGATAGCTTTAATATTACACATCGACGAGAGTGCATTTCATAACAGCGTAAAATCGTGCAACATACATGAGATACTTATAAATGTTTGACCAAATATCAGGCTAAAGATATTAATCGTGGATCCAGATTTTTAAAGATCAAACTGTTCTTTAAAGGTATTAAAATAGCTTTTTTATTTGCAAACTGCTAACAAATTGTAAATAGATTGGCTACAAATTCGGACCTGACTCTTAAGGAGTTGATTTTTCACAATTAGCAATATCTTTTCTGTCAACAATTCCATTAACAGTCTTGGAAATAACACATTCTGTATTCAATCTGTGATTGTTTTGATAATAAAATTGCATGCTTTTAAATTAAAAAATCTTAATTAGAAAAGTTTTCATTGCTACTAATTAATTAATCACTTTAAGAAAAAATACTAAAAATAATTTTCATGTCAAGATTTTATGCAAAATTCCTCAACAAGAAATATACGCAACTACTTCTGACTACTACTAGTTTGTACATGAAAAAAAAAGTAAGAAACACATTCGCTTGTCAACAGCTTTACATATTCTTGACCTAGCACTGCCACAATCACACTTTCGTTTTACTAGTGGTACGAAGGCTTGTGTAATAGTATTATTGCTATAGCAAATTGTCGGCACAACTCACTCGTTTGCGACATAAACTGAATGCTAATCATATAATTAATAGAGAACATTTCACAACTAATTTGTAAGAAAAACTGCAAACATGGTTTATGCCTGTTCCATAATTTTGCGAAAATGAGTTTACGTATATATATGTATGAAGAAAATAGCACAAAAAAAATTAAAAATGATGCAATTAGAATGCATAATTTTGCACTTCTTGACGAAAAAAAAAGTTATGTTCATCAGTAAAAGTTTATTAAACACTTTTTTAGGTATATTTTAATAAACAATTTGAACTGTTTCCAGTCCTACAAGTCAGTGTTCAAGCATGAATCACATTAGTCTCCTTCAACTTTACTCTCTTATTTTAGAAAAAAAAGTTTTAATTATTATTAACCATTGTATGTAAAACTAAACAATAGAAAACCAATAAGTAAACAATAGTAGAAAAAAAGTGGAAACTATATTTTGCAGATCAAAAATAGAAACTTACTTTATTTTGACTCCAGACGACATTAACTGATGGTTTTCCTCGACGGATGTCCGATTGATCAATTACATCATCATGTAATAAGGAAGCGGTATGAATCATTTCGGAGATCATTGCTATTTGCCGTTGTGAATGCAAGAGAACACTGAGAAAATGATATATCTTAGTTACAGAATAAATTATTCCATTAAAATTTTAATCTCTAATTTAAAAAATCTATTTTTCAAAATGTATTAACTCAATTTTTACGTTTAATGTTTTAAATTTCTAAAAAAATTATTATAAATATATCTGAATATAGAATTATATATCATTTAAAAAAAATGTTATTTGTCTCATATAATCAACAAAAAATCAATTTAATCACTTTTCTCAAATCATCAAAGCATATGTTTCGATGCTAACTATTGCAGTTTCATTCACGCGGCTTCTCATTCATATTCTTACATACGACATAGGTATTCGCCACTTTACACGAATTCAATTGTCTCTCGTTTACTATCACTTTGTCGATATTTTTAATTTAATTGCTTTTAATTGCTTTCTAAACATTATGAGAGCATATATTTTCGTAGAGATTAACTTTACCACACATGCAAAAACTTAACAAAAGATTTAACTATTTCACGCAAAGTCTTTACAATCATTTTCTAATACATTTTCTAGTACAATCCATATTGCTTCAATTAAATGTCAATTAAAATCTGCAAATCTCCATTCTAAACAAAACTTTGCTTACTTTCTTCCCTTGTGATAATTAAGAGCTCGTGCCATAAGTATAGTAAACATGGGTCGCACCGCTTTACCTTGGCCATCCAAATAATATGTACTTATAGGTTGCAGCTCTTCGTGGGAAATATTGTTAATGAGTTCCTGTAACAATAAAACACGTAGGTATGACACGCATAGGTATATTGACATTTATTAGTAGTCATACAATACGTTTATAAATGTTTTAATTTTAAAGCATAATTATAATCAATTTGCTGTTTTCTTTCTTTGATTAACGAAGTAACAAAGCAAAACATGAGGACGCTTGTTTGTTGAAAGCGCCAGTTTAGATCAATTTTTTTTCTTTTTCGTTCAATTATCGATAATAATTTGAGAAATCAAATCTAATTTTTTATAAATACAAAGTTATAAATTTAATGTTAATTAATTAATTTACAACAAATTAGTATCATTCGATAGCTCTACATGCAAAATAAATTACATTGTGCACACGTGCACATAGAATACTGATTTAGATTTTGCTTAGGGCTATAGCTCGCAGCTTTCTTTTGACATCCGTTCTGTATATAATCATAAATTAAATATGTCAAATAACTGTCTTCGTTGCAAAGAAGAAGAGATAATATAATCACAGAGGTGAGTTTCTTTGAATTCCCGGCACAGTGCCGGTTGAAAGTTTTTTCTGGAATTTGGCCAAAGTCGAAAAGAATCGCATCTTGATTTCGACAACCAGTTATATCGGTTTTTACAAATTTTTGTCACTTATGCGATACCGGAAACCGAACTTGAAGAAGTTTGATTTCATTCAATATCGTTTGAGTTATTGATACTGAGTGTGCGATATATCGACTTTTCTAACTTTTCTCAAATCAAGTTACGTCTGTTAAAATTGAAATAGTTTGTTAAAAACGTTCAATTTCTTTTGTTTCGTTTGTTAGACGTTTGTAGTAATCTTGTAGTAACGTAACGTCTATGTGTAATTGTAATTCAAATTTATAAAATCGACAAAAATCAACAATGATAACTAAAAATTTGCTGATGGAATTGTTTTTTACATATTAACTTTTATGAAGAAGAGCATCGTGATGTTGCTTTTTTGTTTTTCAAGAACAATTGCTTTTTGACAAAATGTTGAATTCTTGAATTGTCACGAACACATTCTTGCGTAAGAATTTTCTCTTTATTTGGTCGGAGATATCTAAAGTTCTGTGCTGAGTGTTATTTTTCTAAAACAACGCAATGAGTGATGCTTTCTAAAACAACGCAATGAGGCACAGTTGGGTGTTTTAAACAACTCGGACGTAATAATACGATTAGCGCATTGAATTGATATACTTTCAATTTTTCAACGATTATCTCCAGAATAAAATAGAACACTTTCATCCTTATAGATTTAGCAAATTTCACATTGTCGTACGTGAACGATGATTGCGAGTAAAAGTTCTTCTCTTCTCAATCATATGCAGACCGTGAAGTCAAGCTGCTTTCGCTTACGGGCCGAAGCACCTTAAGCAAAGGCGCTGCCACGTGAAAATTACATGACTCTTCATCAATATTTATAAACGTGCCTTAACAATTGTTCCTGTCACCAAAGAATATCTTTAAGCGACAGTAGGATGCACATACACAAATGTTATTATATCTAAAAAATAATACATTTAAATAAAAACTATACATTGAAAAAACAAAGCCAAAAAGAGTCGGACGGTAAAAAAAACTTTTCTTCTTATATTGTCAGTTAATTTATTATCATATATCGCGATGGTTATATTCAATTCTTCTCATTACACTTAGTCACACTGATTAAAATTAGTAGTACGGTCCAATAGCCAAAAAATGATTAAAAGTTTATGATAAAGTATAATATAAAATAAAAGAAAAATAAATTTTCAAATATTACTTAGTTGACAGACCGTTGTCTTAATCAATTTGTACACAAATCAAAGAAACTTTCTTTGACTTGTGTAACATTTTTTTTGTACTTTGATCTTGACTTGTAAAGTTTTTATCACTTTTTTTTATTAATTTTTCATATTTTAATTCTTTTGACCAGTTTATTTTCTTGATCGAAAAATGTATAAATATACAACATTTGACTTTGGCTTTGACAAGATTAGTGTTTGCCTTATAAATGTAGTCATTAAAAAGAAAGTAGAGAAATTGTTAAAATCAAAGCAAATCTCGATTACGCAGGGTTTTTTTTTTTTTTTTTTCTTTTTCAGAAAGTAGTCTGTTGAATACACACATTTTTTCCGCACCGCTGAATTCGTATTACAATAGACGACACAATTTCCCAATGCTCTATGTACGTAATATCGATTAAGTCAATTACATAAATATCTGCTAGGCAGTACTCTTACTTCCCGAAAGTTTCTCGAGCCTATGTGAATGACAATCGCTACTTTGTCCGAATGGAAATGAATAGCCTTCAGTTACTTTTATGTAACTAACTCGCTTCATTCGTCTATTGCTCTGCAGGAAAGTCACGGTGGATTGTCTACCGATTTTTCACAATTGCTATAGTTGCTAAATATTAGCAAATGTGGCACTTGCGAAAAATCGATAGACACAATCGTAACTTTTCTATTACAAAAAGTACATATACATTTTACAGAGCTAGATTAATTAAAACGCATTACCAGTCGTATATCGTCAAAAATATCCTTAAGGTCATCCTCTACAAGTCTGTAAGGATCGATTTGGTAATCAGGCAAAGATCCAGGCATCTGCGTTTGCATAGTGCTAGTTGTTCTAGCGAGAGCTATCTTGCTGTCGTGTTTGTTCGTTTTATTCTGCAAATAAAAGAAAAAAAGTATACATATTATGTCACATATTGACTATAAGCTTATATTGTTTTAAAAATTAACTACGCAATATTTATTTTATTCAAATATTTATTACAAATATTCATTTTATTTAAATTTTAAACAAAACCGTTAAATATCTTATTTTTACACACACACACACACATATTTATATACACATGCATATATGTGCATATATATAAATAAATATAAATGTGTATATAAATGTGGATATGTGAATATTATACAGTTTTTCTATAATTTTTTAAAATTGTGTAAAAATATATTTTATTTTTTTTTTATTGAAAGTTAAATTTTAGATATTGACTTAAAAGTGTACGTATTAAAAAAAAATTCCAATTGTCTCCTGTATAAAAATAGTTTGATTGTTCTAGTTAGCACTAAATAATCTCCACCAACGCTAAATAATTAGTTAGAAAATTAAAGATGACAATATTTATCTGTTATTGTGATTTATATAGCTTACTTTTTAATTTATCACTTTTTTAAATCTTGATATAAAAAGATATAGAAACATCATATTAAAGTTAAATATGATTTTCTGTTTTTCAAAAACTTTCCTCTCACGTCTCTCATTGCTCTATTGTTCTCTTTGTTTCTTTTTTCCTTATGCACTCTACGACTAGTTACTCCGTTCAACGCAATACGTGATTTACTACTCTCGCCAATACTTCATTTAAAAAGTTACTACTCTTGCAATACGTCAATAGCGTCGGCTGTATTTTAGCTCCCTTTACTCGAAAAAAACAAAAAAACAAAAAAAAAACAGTAATTATAAGAATCATATAATCACGCAAACTAATAGTGAATATTATGTAACTTTATTGTAAATTTTAAGGATTATATTGATAATTTATATTTTGAGAAGAACATTACTAAATTACTTTTTAACAACAAAAAGCCAAGAAATATTAATAATATTACACTTTCAGTTAAGAAAAAATACGACCATTCTATACTTAATGAAAAGAAAATATATTAAAACATTGAAAAATTACATTACTAAATGTTGTTTCATGATATTTTTGAAACAGTGTGAGCATCTGCATGTGCGTGCGTAATTACGATATTAAGCAATAAGCGCACTTAATGGATGTTCATGCGTATCTGGTTGTAATTTCCACGTGCTCTTGTTCGAAAATAACTACTTATTATATCATAATATAACTAGTTTTAGCAAAGCAAACAAGTTCACTACATTCGACTTTTACTTTTTTCAAATGTAACCAAGGACAGAAACAATTATAGAGAGAATTACGAGTTCACAAATAAGAAATAAAACGTGTTTTTCTCTACTCAATTCCTACATAAAGTAATTACTGGTATAATCGAACTAATACTTATTTTGAATGTTAACATCACTAAAATAAATTTCTATAAAGTATAAGTCTAATGCCGAGAAAATATATTATTTTTTATCAATTCATTAACTCTATTTTGCGCACAATCGCAGAATAATTTAAAGAGTACGATATTTAAAACATCTATATATATGTTTATCTATATATGTTTCTTAAGCATTAGTAAATTAATGCTTAAGAAAAATAATATTTATTTATTTAAAAGATAATTTTCGAGCATAGTGTTTAGAATTAGAATAGTAATACAAACAAATATTTTACATACGCACACAAACTTAGAGAACAAAAATTAAGTTAACAATATGAAAACTTGAACTTAAAAGTTTATCAATTCTAGACTTATTACACACATCTACACACGCACACACACACACACACACACACACACACACACACACACACACACACAAAATCTCTCTCTTTCTCTAATGTCTCTTTTTTTTCTGGCTGTGTGCATCAGTGTCATCATCACTGGCAAGATTTCCATTCATGAATACGCGATTCGAAAAAGTTTCAATTACCGCGTGGCTCATAATGTCTTTTACACATGCAATAGTTGATTTATCGCCGCGGAGAATTGCGTCAACTTTGTTAACATGTGAGTGAAGATGCATACCTGGACCCGCCGATGTGCGGATCGCTATCAGGATGATTATGAAAGATCCCTGTCACATGATATCACGCAACAATTAGCATAATTTAAAAATAGAGACTTACTAAACTGTAGTTGTACTAATCGCCATAGCACAATTTCACGCTCCGTATTTTCATTGATTTCTATAAGAATTTTGCTGTATTATCAGCAGGATTAACGCAAGATTAAAAAGCAAGATTTAGAAAAATAGTTAGCGCACAAGTCCTATTCTATATATTATTACAACGTCAAGATGCATAAACTTTTTATCCTCACGCTTCCCTTCCTATTTATTCTTTAGAAGAGGCAAGAGTCTAACGCAAAGCGATACTGCACATAGAAAAACTGCGTTTTAATATTTAGCGCAACCAATTGTAGAAGTGACATGCGCGATTAACGTGCGAGTATAACAGTGTCGATAATAGAATAACAACATAATAGGAGAAAGTGAAATAGAGAAAACACTGTTCGTAAAATTACGGGAACTACAAGCTCAATAATTGTAATACAACATAGAAGAAGCTGATTTATTTTCAAAAACCAAATAAAAAATGTAAGATAAAGTTTTTTTACGAAACTTAATTTTCGAGAAAATCGATTTAGAAAGTTGAAAAACCACACATCTTCTTTGTTATGTTTATTTGATTTCTAATAATTTTGTAACATATATCATAACATGTATTTTGATAACAATATGTGTATATATAAACTAGAAGTAATATGTTTATAACTAGGAACTAGTTACACTGATGATATAAAGAAATACCAAGTGTTGTGCAAGATTGTGTGTCTCCACCAAGTGTTTCTGTCGTAAGACTCTTGAAGTCTCACCTGCGATTAACGGCTAAAGAAGCTAATTTACGCACAATGAAAAAAATGAAGTCAAGGTTTGCGTCTTCTTGGTATGATTGTATAAACATTTTCTCAATTAATATATTTACAATTAATTATTTTTTCAATTAATATATTTTATTTATTTTTCATTCAACAGCAATATAAACCTTTACAGTTGCCGCGTGCAATGTTCTGCAATCATTTGAGTCTAAATAGACGGAATGCGCGCATGGATTTCTTGGATTGGAAATTGGACGAAGTTTAATTGTAAATTATCTTAAGTAATGAATAGTCAGATCCGCGTTAAGAAGAGAAAATGAGGTTACATAGTTGGACTGACCACTACTGCCAAGTGGATTGTGGCAACGCGATGCTATAAACTTGGTCGGGAATCCCCACATGTGGAAAAAGAAATAATCTCGATGGCCTTCAAACCTTTCTCATCAAATCAATTCATGTATGAAGAAACGTTGTACAAAAAATTCCAATTGAAAAAATCGACGATAGGAAAAAAAGAAAAATAATTACACTTCAAACACAATATATAATCATTATAACGCTCATCCGTCACAGGACATCCTTTGCATGCGTGTGAGTCATTTTTGTTTCTGGAAATTCAGAATGTGTGATGAACAAAATAGAGTCTTTTGTAGCACAAGAAGGAGCTGACGGTACAGAATACTAAAAGTGAAGAACATTTTTTTTTTATAACTAAAGTATAATTTACAAAACAGTGTACACACACACATGTATATGTACATAATAAAAACTGAAATATGTGAACTGAATATGTGAACGCAAATATGTTAAGTAATGAATCGATCAAGGACAGTCGTAAGATTTGCGAAAAATACGAGATAGTGCTTCTTTGTTTTGTATTAAAGAATATGAACAAGCACTTTGTTTTATAAGAATAAAAAACAATAATAATAATCAAAATAATCCAAAAAACTGTGCATATAATTTTTAATTATTCTTCAAAAATAATTAAAAAAGATGCATGTGATTTAGTGAAACCTAATCAAGTTTTGACAGTGCAATTTTTAGACACAAACATTCATTAGGAGTTTTGACATAAAACAGGAGAAATACGACACTGTGTCTTTCTGGCGACTCAAACAAGTAACAAAATTTTTATGCTGTTACTCTAAGAATGTTTTAAGAATTTTTTAATTCTGTTTTAATAAAATAACAAACAACACAAAAGTTACGTAAAAAAATTAATAGAAAATATGTTATTATTGTCTTGTAACATCAAAAGTTGTAAGTTATTTTGCCATGTATATTTTTTATAGAGATTGTTGAATATTTAAATCCAAATCTAACCACTAATTGTAAATCAACTTTAAAGAGTTTTTTTCGCTTTCTCTTTCTCTCTCTCTCTCTCTCTCTCTCTCTCTTCAGAACAATACAAGTGTATTTAGAGTTTTGAGATAAATAGTCAACATCTCATGTTTTTCACAACTACATATGAATGAAATTGTTATTTTATTTATTTTATTTTATTTTATTTTATTTTTTTTAAAGAAAAAGCTCAAACACCAAGATCAAACAGTTACCAGTAAATATTTCTGGTATTTTCATCATTCTTAAAGAACGGTATTGGATGTCAAGAAGCGAAGAGTGGGAAAATACACTTTCTCCGTGAGCGTTGGCCGACCCACATTCTGGAATCGCGCACACCATGTTTATCGATGCTGATGTCCGTTTTAATCAGCACTAGTGCGCTCTGCTGCACGTATCCTAAGGAATCAAGGTCGCTCTCACGACTTTGCGCTTAAGGTCATTAGAAGCTTGTTTTTCTTATCAAAGATTTTAATAAAAAATAACTGATTAAACAATTCAACTTGCACATTTGTACATTACTATCAAATATAATTAAACTAGCAAAGATTAATTTGATCGTGTGAGTTTATGTATTAGATGTTCGTGCAAAATATATTTTTTATTTCATTTGAAACGTATAAATTAATACACATAATAATTAGAGTTAAATTCAATTTGCAAAATCATCTAGGATGCTTGGTTTGCATCACATATGGAATAAAAAATACCTGATTTATTTCTCTATGAAACCATAAGAAACCTATTGCGAAAAAAGACGTTTATCAAAGTCAAACCAGTTATCTTCCGTATTCCGTGCATATTATCGAACAAAATACATTATTGTTAACAAGTCGTACATTAATATACGACATAAATATGTGATAGACAATGTTAACTTAATTTACATGTAATCTGTAAAGATTCCTTTCTTTATATACTCATCGCTAAAGAAAGCTATTAATCTTATAATAGACAATTGAAAGAAATGTATTATACTTGAAAACTTTCTTGATTTAAGTGTCTAAGATTCTTGGGTACATTTAGATATGGTTAACCATAAACGATGCGAGTATATCAAGAGAAAGAGCAAGGCCGAATGCAACCATACATGGTGCAAGGTAAAAGTTGCTCATACGCAATGGTACGTGTGTACAATATCCTCGCTAATATATATCAGAGTTTCTATTTGTTTTCAAGTATGTCATTACGAATCATCAGTAAACTTAAATGTTAATACACAACTAAAAATACCGGAAAATTAATACGAAATAAGTTTGTAGCAAGAAATAGAATAATTAGTAAATTCATAAAAAAAGATTCTAGTTACAAGTGACAAAATAGAATATGATATATATAATCTAAACTATATAATCTGTGAAATTCTGCAAATAATTGTTTAAGAAACTATGATGAAAGCATAATATCAATATTTAAAAGTGTTATTAAATTAAAAATTAATTATTCTAACTGTGAAACAGGTAAATGCTCTTACTAAATGACAAATTTATCTAACCGTAAAAGATATTATGTTAAATAATTTAAACCACGAAACATTTCTGATTTGCTTGTAAGATCCGATGAATTTATAATTATTATATTTTCACCTAACTTATGCACACATATATAATCGACGATTCGCGATGATTCGTTAGTGAAGAGGCAATGAAGAGACCATACACATATATAATAACTTTAGTAAATATTCTTATTGCCGATTAACTTTCTCATGTATGCTACATATTGTACACTCGCATAAATTTTAGCCAGATTTGCAACTGTTCTTTTAAATAAAATACTTGTTAAATCTGCTTGAAAAATACAAGACACGAATTTCACGAAAAGCAATCGACAGGAGACGACCAACGACCACGCAATACCACCGTCAGAAGCAAATGGTTTGAATAATCAAGGTCAGTACGCATTCCCCGACAACTTTCCACGGACGTTTTGCGAACAACCGTTATCCACTTTTCCTTCTCGCAATAAACTTACTACCAAGTAGCAAGTAATTGCCTAATGAATGAACATAAATATTCTATACACAAAATATATTCGCTTATTAGTTTATGAATTGTTAACAAATTGTTCCGAGGTAAAATTGTCGCGAGGAAAAATTTGAAAATGGAAATCGTGTCATCATTCCCGGACTATTTTCTCGCCTCGTGATAAGACTAATAATTATCACACGTATGAAAAATTGCGTATTTCATTACAATAGAAACGATTAAGATGATTAGACAAGATTATTAACAGTTAAACATAAAGGTATTTTAAAATATTAATAGCAATAATCTCAAACAACATAGCGTTTCTCAACAATAAGAGTTTTACCAATTACGAAGACCGTTATATATTTTTAAATCCTTTTTATATATCTTAATAAAATTTTAAGCCACGACTAAAACCTAGATTTTTTTTTTCGTACTAATCTCAATCGCACAATATACATATAGTAATAGAAATACATAATTCAGAAGAAACTCACAAAACAGGTCTGAAAAATTTCTCTCTCATCTTGCATATCTTGTACATCTAAAATAACAGGCGAGTATTTAAAAAGAATCCAATGAAAATTTCTTTTTCTTTCCTAGCGTCTTCTTGGTGTGAAATTGACCAAGCACGTTTTGAGAAAGTTTTATTAAATTTTTTTCTCTAAACTGTGTGTATCACAAGTTTTTATGGAATCATCAGTGTCTCTACAATCTTGAAGCGTACGCTCAAGTCGCACGCGCCTGTATATTTTATGCAATAAATATGCAAACCGAAACCGAATGAACAATGTAAGCAATCATGCTTGCAAAATGTTCACAAATGCATGTATCTACATATGTTTGTAGGCAGGATTTATAAATGCGGATAAATAGCATACTAAAGCTCTTAATTGTTATGAAATAGAATATTTTCAAGTATCTATAGATAATATATGACGGTTATAAATAGATTATAGACATAAGAAATTAAAAATAATTCGGGTAAACTTTGAAAGTTTTTATAATAAAAGCAACTCGTAAAAAATTCTGTAAAATATTGAGTGAGAGAAGAGTAATAAATCATTGTATATTATTATATATACTATTATTATATATACAATGTATAATATATACATTGTATATATTATTACAATCATATGTTAATAATTTCAAAACAAGATGTTGACATTTGACAACATTGTATTGGCAGTAATCTTCTTTGTAACAGAGTTCTCATCCGTTAAACTGTTTATCGGCTTTCTGTGAAAAAAAAAGCGCAATTTCTTTATGCTAATTCGTTAAATGTTAATGCTTTGCAATAATTTGTTGCGCCAACGGCAATGATTACCTTGCGAATGTATTTATTCATACATTCCTGCGCGAGCAAATCTGTACACTCACCGCATTTCTTACGAGAGCGGAATGACGAAGTATCCCAGCACAAAAAAAAAGGATGTCTTAAAAGATGTGTCTGAGAAAGATGTCTTTGAAATTATTTTAATTAATTTTTTAGAAATATTTGTTTTGCGTCTGTCGAATTGTTTATGAAACAACTTTTGCTGTCAGAGATAACGTGTATAATAGGTCTGTTCTTCACTTGAACTAACTGCACTAGTTCAGAGTTTATCTTTTTCTTTTTAATATGTGTAACAAAAGATAAACTCCGAACTAGTGCAGCCAGTTCAGGGAAAAGAAACAGACCTATGTGTTCGAATCTTGCGTCAATCAGTCAAACTATATAATTTCAAAAAATTATTTTGATAAGTATTATACGAACATCATATATACAATGCACATAGAAGAAGAGAAGTTTTGATTCTACGATTGTCACTCTCGATCGCAAAGCGATGTAGCTTCTGCGAGAATAGTAAAAGTTTCTCGGAATTCCGTGATAAAAACAGGTGTGGAAACGTGTACTATAGCGTTGGTCGAATCGAGAAAGTCAAGAGCGAATGCCGCGGTGTAGTCCAAGTATCTCTTGCAAAGGCTGCTAGCCTAGTTAGGCTGGAAATTTGTTGTATGCGACAGATAGTTCATCGACTCGATATTAATATTATTAATGTCATTATCTAACATTACATATGAGACTTTTGCGAAAAAAAAAAAAAAAAAAGATTGTGTAGACTATTTATATAAGAGCGATTTAATTTGTCTAAAGTTTGCGTACATGATTTGCCGCTTCCAAATTTATATTTCTTTGCAAATTTATAATTCATCAACGCAAGAATTTCAAAATCATGTTTCTTCTACGTTTTCAACCTCAGAAAGTTATAATTTTAATATATGCTATAGTTTAAAAAAAACTGCACTACAGCTTTTTATAACGAGTGATTTGCACCACTAGTACGCATATTAATAAAAATCCATTTTTTAAATTTATCTTTCTAACACTATTATCAAATAATAAAAGTTTAATTTATCATAAAAAACTGAATAAACTTATGTGATTATTTGATATTAATACATAAAATAAATGCCACTAAAAAAAAAAAAAAAAATTTAGTATAAACTTTTTAAATTAAAGAAGATATGAATAAACGTTGAAACAGTCCTTAAATCTGTTTCGAAAGAAGAAAATAAAAATAAATTGAAATAAAAATAAAACTGTATTTTTTCTTTTGTATCAATATTTGAGAATTTGTGTAATTTGCACAAGGTTATCTACGCAACTTTTCCGAATTTATTCTACTTGAAATGATTCCGAATGTTTACTATATGTAATTGTCGCATAAATTATTTGTGAAGATATATAAGCTTTTGTTTAAATTTACTTTGCTTAATGAATTGTTTCGAAAAGAAAAAAAAAGTAATTTTTTATTTCATGTGTGTGCAGGTGTATATATATATATTTATATATTATACACACATATGAAATAAAAAGTTTTACAAATTCTCATTGTATATATATAAAATTATATAAATAATACAACGCAAAATAATGCAGTTAAATTGTACTATAAGCATAT
This sequence comes from Pseudomyrmex pallidus, assembly GCA_014825455.1. Lineage (NCBI taxonomy): Eukaryota > Metazoa > Arthropoda > Insecta > Hymenoptera > Formicidae > Pseudomyrmex > Pseudomyrmex pallidus. The sequence continues at coordinate 3,974 of QVNV01006838.1, read as the reverse complement.
GAGCAATAAACAATGTGCGTTATTTGATAGTCAATGCACAGTTTCTCTAAAAAAATAAGTTCAAAAATCTTATTTAATTTTTGAAATAAATTGTACATTATAAAAACATTACAACGAATACGTAGTATTACATTTTATTTATTCAAAACTTTATATCGTTAAAAATATCGTTATACTTAGTAGTATACGATCATCTAACGTCTGCTAGATAAGACTATCAGCTGACACTGAAAAATAAGTTGCAGTGAATAATTTCCAATAATTTCTTGATTGTTACGTTATTCTATTCAATTCCAATTATAATCATTATAATTATACATACAAGGAAGATTCTGATGCTTAAGTTTGCAGTAACAATAACATAAAAATATCGAGAATCTTACGTTTGCAACTAACATTTGACTTTATACATGTTATGTGTAATTGTTTCAAAATTATTTGTAAAAACATGTTTTTGTTTATTTTGCTTAATAAATTGATGTTTTAAGAAAGAAAACTTTATGAAGATATATAAAGTTTTCTCTCTCTCTATATATATACACATATATATGTAATAAAATTTGTGTGTGTGTGTGTGTGTGTGGCATTTGACATTTCTGAATATAGGTTATGTCAGCGAACTTTAAACAAAAATGGCAAAAATTGAATTAAATAGTTCATTTTCTCAAGCATATCATATTTTACGAACTATCAACCACTAGAATAATGTGCGTTCTGAGTGAGCGGAAGCGCGGTACAATTCAAATATTTATCTGAAATGAATACAATTCAAACATTTATCTCGACAACATAGGGAGAATTTAGCATGAAAACATACTTGGAAGATACATGAATGTTGAAAGAACACGCCGTTCATTTGAGAAGCCACCAAACTCGATTTCACACACGTTGTCGTCGAAACTTTCCTTCGTAATTGAGTGAAATGTCCAAACCGACACAGTTTCTCCACATAAGCACAAAGCCTACTCGAACCTACACACGCCATAGCGACGACTATAGTGAACGATCTTACTAAAGCGCGGATAGTACGAGCCTCTTTCGATTACTCGCTCAATCCCACCAGTAGTTACAAAAATCACGCCTCTCCCCATCCGTCACAACCTTCTCCCATCCCAACGTACGATTCCTAACCGTGTCTTTGCCACCGAACTTTCATCTGTATAGACGCACATGATTTGGTACAAAGCAAGTTTTTTTTAAATCATTGATTGTCAATCAGTCGCACGAAGTGTAAATGTAGCAGAGTTCTTTTATTCATCGATAAAATATATCAACGTTTTTATTTACAGCGCGTAATCATCGACACATATCCATCAATTTATTTTGTAATAAATTAATGAGATTTTTTGATTGAATTTTGATGGTAGGATGTACTTTCTAACCTAACCTAACCTAAAATTCTAACTATTGTTATTTATTTAGGTTAGGATTAAGCATTGTTACGCGGTGTATGACACGAATGGATTTTTGGAACTTTTGAGCCACTAAGTAATCAAGTCAAGTCGAAACAACGCTAGAATGTAATTTTTAAAACATTTTGTAAAGACCAATTCTTCACCACTTCTGACGTGAAGATGTGACACTTTCAATAGTGACAGTGATATATGGTGACACAAATCTACTATTAATTAAACATGTACATTTAAAACATAATAGATACATTAATGTATAGTTTTAGGGCTGGTTGTTCCACCTTCAGATAAGTAGCGGGTAACTATCTAACAGTTTAAAACCGTTGAGCCTCCATATGTTAACCGACAGATAGTTTACCCGCTACTTATCTGAAGGTGGAACAACCAGCCCTTAATCAACATATAGATTTTAAAGCATATTTTCAATTACTTTGAATTTTAAGTTTATCATTATATATTATAATGTTAACGTATACAAGTGTACTCTGATTATAAATAAAAAATCATATATTATATAAATATAACAAGTAAAATGTTTTCAACAATTTCTAACATAGTTTTTGGATGTTCAGAATCTTCACGATTTTGATGGATAGAAACCACAAGCAAGATGCAGTCCAACTTTACAAGTAACAAAAAAGTTATTCTAATGACATTACTTTCCAATTATGTTATATCTCAACTATTTTTTATAATAGTTTTAGAAAACTTAAACAATATAAGATAAAAAACATATCATGGCATGTAAAAAAAAGAGTAGTTGGTACCTATATTCCTTTTTAATTATTTTCAATGTTTTTTGTGTTAGACTTTTGCAAATTTCAATGTAACTTTGATTTCGTTTTCTTTTTAACACATATTTCCTTAAAATATTTCCTTTTTTCTATTCTCTTTATCTGCATAAGGTTTTTATCTCTTACGCTTTGATCTATGTAACTTTTCCACACAACATAGTTTTCTGCGAAAAATAATTTTTTCCTATAAACATACTTAATTTTTTCAATGCCACTAATTTATCAACACAGTAATCTTTCTTAACATATTGTTGAACTTGTTCACGAATGATAATTTGAAGTTCTTGTAAACTATTACAAAGCATGCTAGTGCAAAGAGCACTCGATGCTTTGTAACCTGTAATAGAAAGACACATACCTTGAAATATTCCTCAAAGATACTTTTTCCAGTACTGTTTCTTTTTATTAGCTTTGCATGTTGCTAATAGATTTCTATACTTAACATTTTGCACATATTACCTATAACCTATAACCTATAATCTAACCCTACATAACATCAACATTATTTATGGTGGTAATTTTATTGTCACTTAATTGGATCAAGATTTTCTTGCTATTTGTTTTTTTTTTTATATTAAATTATAATTCTTCTCACAGATATACACTTACAATTTAACTAAACTCTGAATCTATTTGCATTAGAAAATTCTATCTCTCTTTTACACTTATTCTCAATTTAACGGTGTAAACAAAACTGTATATACCGTATACATCAGAGCGATCAGAGCCACTCCATTTTCATTCTTCTTCTTCTTTGCTGAGTGGCTCAATCCACTCCATTTTCAACGCTTAAGGCCATCACACACACAATTACGTAAAAGCGTAAAGCTTGTTCTACAATACAGTCGTAAACAGTAAGTCGTAAGCAATTGACCAATCACAAACAAATTACAGAAGAATAATCGATTGTGAATGGTAAGTTTCTTACGACTTACAGCTTACAACTTTTTTTTTTTTTTATTTTTTTTATTTTTTTTTATTGAGGTATAAATAAGAACAGCTTACGACTGAATTGTAGAACAGGCCTACAGCCTGTTCTGCAATACAGTCGTAAGCTGCAAGTCGTAAAAAATTGACCATTCAAAATCGATTATTTTTCTGTAATATATCTGTGATTAGTCACTTTCTTCCGTCATACAGCTTACGGCTGTATTGTAAACCAAGCCTAAGAAAATGTGTATTTAAATAAATTTAAAAAAAACTTAAATTCTTTCTAAAATTTTCTTGAAAATTCCCTAGCAGACAGTAAAGATTGTTACAAAATCGGAATTTCAAAAAATGATTCAAACAAAAGTTGTAGATCTCGAATAGACATACAACAGTTGTCATATGGTCCGAATCGCCATCTGGTATAGCTTATGAGTTATGCATTGTCAAAATTAAAAGTCGAAATTTCAAAAAATGGTTCCAACAAAAGTTGTAGATCTTAAATAGATCTACAAAAAATGTCATATGGTCCGAGTCACCATCTGCTATAGATTACGAGTTATGCATTGTCAAAATTAAAAGTCGGAATTTCGAAAAATGGTTCAAACAAAAGTTGTAGATCTCAATTAGACCTACAAAAGTTGTCATATGGTCCGAGTCGTTATCTGCTATAGTTTACAAGATATGCATTGTTAAGGCCAAAGCACAAACTTTTGCATAATGCATAACGCATAAGAAATAAAAGAATTAGACCTATAATACACAAAATGACATAGAGTGCATATGCATAGCATAGGACTATATGGACCAATGAGCGTCTAGCATAGTTTTATGTAAATCA